>SNQJ01S0055557.1:34069-56249 GCA_010110895.2 Picea sitchensis
CCAACACAAATGAAGGTGATATTATTGTTGTAGTTTCAGATAATGAGGTTTTATTTATTGTTTTAATGGAAGATGCGTGTTTATATACCTCTAGTTGTAGCATTGATTGAATTCTTGACTCTGGGGCATCTCACCATGTAACCCCAAACAAAGATAATTTTGTTTCATATAATTTTGTTGATTATAGTAAAGTGCACTTGGGAAACAATCACTTTTGCAACATTGTTGGAGTGGGAGATGTCCAGATCAAGACAAGGGACGAACAACATATCTTATTGAAACATGTTAGGCACGTTCCAGAGATGCACATGGGTTTGATCTTTGTAGGATGATTGGATAATGAATCGTGTTCCACAAGTTTTGGAAAGAGTGGCTGGAAAATTAGTAAAATGGCGTTGATCATGGCTAGAGGATCCAAGACATGAACATTGTATACATTAATAGCAATAGCAAATAAATCAAATGTCGTTGTTGTTGAAAAATAAGAAATCTCACCAGATTTGTGGCATAAGCATCTGAGTCACATGAGAAAGAAGTGCCTTAAAATTATTGCTGGTAAAAATCGGTTTCCAAGTTTGAAATCCTATAATCTTGACCTTTATGAGCATTTCATATATGGTAGGCAACAGAGGATTTCATTTATTAGAAGTGGTCATTAATGAAATTTTGTTTTGTTAGAATTGAAACATTATGATGTGTTTGGGCCAGTAAACATCAAGTCATTAAGAGAAGCCTCATACTTTGTCACATTTATAGATGATGCATCTAGGAAGTTTTGAGCCTACCCTATGCAAAACAAAGGTGAGGTATTTGAGATATTTCAAAAGTTTCATGTTGTTGTTGAAAGAGAAATTAATAAATTGCTCTAGTGTTTGAGAACATATAACAATGGAGAATATTTCTCCACCACATTCAAAGAGTATTGTAACTGTTTGGAACAAATCATGAGAAGACTATCCCTCTTACTCCTCAACAAAATGGTATTGTAGAAAGAATGAGTTGTACTATCATAGAGAAGGTGAGGAGTATGTTGTCAAATTCTGATTTGGAAAAACATTTTTTGGTAGAAGCAGTAAAGATAGTTTGTTATCTCATAAATTGATCTCTTACTACAACTTTGGATGGCGGCACTCCCAAAGAAGTTTGTATGGTAAAAAGGTAAATTATTCTCATCTAAAAATATTTGGATGTAAAACATTTGTGCATATTCCCAAAGAAAATAGAACTAAGCTAGAAGATAAATCCATGAAGTGTATTTTTCTGGGATATGCAGATGGTGAGTTTGGTTACTGATTTTGAGATCCAGTTAAAAATAAAGTTATTAGAAGCATGGATGTCATATTTAATGAGCTAGAGATGTTTAAGAATCCTGCAAGTAATATGGAGGTCAATAAACTTGTTGACAAGTTTTTTGAATAACAAATTGATATTCCACTATTGCAAGAAAATCGGCAACATATTCAAGAGCAAGTTGAACAACAAATGGAAGATGATGAATAACAACAAGAAGAAATTGTACAACAACCATTACAAGAATTCCAACTGAAAAATATACCACCATAATTGGCCCGCAGATCTACTAGGCCTCACAAGCCTTCACAAAGGTATCCTCCCTCAAATTATAGTTTATTATATCATGAAGGTGAACCTAATTGTTTTTAGGAAGCTTGTAAAGTTGAGAACAACAAAGAATGGAAGAAAGCAATGGAGGATGAAATGGGATCCTTGTTGGAAAAAAAAATTGGGAATTGGTAAAGCTTCCAAAAGGAAGAAAAACCCTACATAACAAATGAGTGTACACAATTAGGCATGAGGGAGAAGGGAAAAAGGAAAAATACAAGACAAGGCTGGTGGTGAAAAAATTTGCTCAAAAGGAAGGTATTGACTTTACCAAAATATTTTCAAATGCTATTAAAAGTTCATCCATTAGAACTATTCTTGGTCTTGTTGTTGCCTTATATTTGGAATGTGAACAATTAGATGTAAAGACAACCTTCCTTCATGGTGAATTGGAAGAATAAATTTTTATGGAGCAACCGAAATGTTTCAAAATAAAAGGTAAAGAAAACTTGGTTTGTAGGTTGAAAAAGAGCCTCCATGGATTGAAGCAGACACCTTGCCAATGGATGGCATGTTAGTTATTGGACAAGATAAGAATATGATTAACAAGTTGAATAAGGATTTGGGTAGCCAGTTTGCAATGAAATATTTGGGTCCAACACAAAAATTGTTGGGCATGAAGATTATACGTGATAGAAAGGAGAAAAAAATGTGGTTGTCACAAGAAAATATATTGAGGAAGTGCTTGATAGGTTCAATATGAAGGATGTCAAGCCAGTTGGTATACCCCTTGCATCCCACTTCAAATTGAGTGCTTAGTTGTTCCCTTGGGATGACAAGGCGAAGGAGGAAATGAGTATAATTCCTTATGCTTCAACAGTTTGTAGATTGATGTATGCCATGGTATGTACTCGACAAAATATTGCACATTCAGTGGGAGTAGTGAGCAGGTTCCTTGCAAATCCGGGCAAACAACATTGGCAAGTGGTAAAGTGGATTTTGAGGTATTTCAAGGGTACTAGTCATTATTGTTTATTCTTTGGTAATAATGGTGTTGCGTTTGAAGGTTTTATAGATGCAGATATGTTTGGAGATGTGGACACTAGAAAGTCCACCTCTAGTTATTTATATATTTTTTTTGGTGTAACAAAGTCTTAGGTGTCTAGACTGCAAAAAGTAATATCCCTCTCCACAAAAGAGGCATAATACATAGTTGCAACAAAAGATTTCAAAGATATGTTGTGGATGCAATGATTCCTATAAGAGATAGGAATAAAACAAGACAAATATGTGTTGAATTGTGACAGTAAGAGAGCCATTCATTTAGCAAAAAATCCAACATATCATTCAAAGACCAAGCACATTGATATTAGGTACTATTGAATTCGTAATCCGAATTTATAAATAGAACGAAATGAAATACATATGTGTAGCAAATAAATACAAAGAGGTACAATAAAATTTGACCTCTATTAATAAAGAGAATATGTTGAAACTGTAAAAATGCAGACTAAAACAAACTTGCTTGAATGGTGGCAACTTATCTTTGAGAAGATATGTGATGGCTATGCTCATTTGCAAGAAGATGGCTACAATGAGGCTCCAAAGGAATTTTTAACATAAAGAATAAATGAGAAAACCATAAACATCCAAAAACTTAACCCTAGGAGTGAAGTGTCAAAATCATGTGGGTCCTGATGGGGTCAGTTGGTACGTCAACTTCTTGGGGTCGTAAATTTTTCATACGATCTTCGTTTTAGGTGCACAATAGTTCATTGGAAAGAACTATCCAAGGAATACACATTTTTCCATCACATTGTGGCAATAGACTACATTGTGACAGTGCCACACCCAAAAAATATTGTTTAGGGCCTCAAAACGACCCCAGAAGTTTAGGACTCGAAAAACCAGGAAAAAACTACCACAATGAAAATTGTTCTTTGAGCCAGTGGAATAGATGGGTGGCCACCGATATCCACCTAGATAATTCCTCCCACTATAAACAATGGTATCCATTGTGTTGATTCCCCAATACGATGGGGGAAACTACGCTAAACTTGGCCTAGAATTTGACAACTTTCCCTTGAGTGCAGGAGCTGCACACTTTGTGTAGGTAGAGTGGATCTCTGTTGTTTGAGTGCCATAATCAAGAGTGTCCTTGATCGATTAAGTATGACATGTTATGCGATTAGAGGTTGATCTATGGCAATGTCTGGCTGCTCCTGATATTTGATGTGTCTAATAATGGTGGGAAGTATGGCGGAAGGAGGTCCACATTGAACATGGGGTCCAGACCCAAGGAATGGGGGAATGCTTAGCTCAAAATAGTGTCTCATAACCTTGGTGATGGTGTAAGGTCCATAGTGAAGTGGACAAAGATTTCTATGGGGCCTTGTAAGGTGCTCTTTGTAGAATGTAACCAAACCTGTCTCCCACCTAAAACTTGTACAACGCGGTGTTGATCATGGCGCTTTTTGTACTTGAGATTGGATTTATGTAAAATATGTGGACTTGTTGTGGATGTGTTGAATTCGTTCAATAAACTTAGTGGCTTTTTAAGCCTTAGATTGAGCATGGGAATATTATACCCATGTGGATGCAAGGGGAGTAGTGTGACATCGGTAGGTTGATAGTTTGCAATCCAATAGTTCAACATAGTTATAATCATCCCATAGGGGAAGCTGATAATCCCTATATGTGTGATGTTTGGAGGTTGTACATGCGTAAAATGTGTACGATCGTCCTATTGATGATGTAAAATATCATGGACTTGTTGTTGGATGTGATGAATTCGTTCAATAAACTTAGTGGCTTTTTCGGCTTCAGATTGAGCATGGGATGATTCTTCTTGTGTGGATGCAAGGGGTAGTGTGACATCAATGGGACCCAATGGTTGCAATCCCAACCCCACTTGAAAGGGACTGTGGTTGGTTGAGCTATGAAGGGATTTGTTATAGTTGTGTTGAACATAGGGGAGACTGTCATCCTATGTGTGATGTTTGGAGTTGTACATGCGCAAGATATGCACGATCATTCTGTTGACGACCTATGTCTAGCCATCAGTTTGGGGGTGGAACGCAACGGATTTGGTGAGTTTGGTGTCCAACAATGACCAGAGGCTAGACCAAAATGTGTTGAGGAACTTGGTGTCCTGATATGATATGATGGTTTGTGGTACCTGAATTGTACTCACACTCATTCGAAGAAGAGCTTGGTAGTGGCCTCCATTGTGATATTGTTCTTGCAGGCTATGAGGATGGCCATCTTAGAAAATCGATCAACCACCACAAAAACATAGTAATTTCTTTGCTTGGCTAAAGGAAGGCCCAACATGTAGTCCATTGAGATGGATTCCCATGGCATGTCGGGAGTAGGCAGAGGGGTGTACAGACCTTACTTCTTAGTGGTTGGTTTGATAATGGCGCAGGTAGTGTAGGACATGATATACTTGTTGACATCCTGTCGAATTTTTGACCAGTAGAAATTCTTTTGTAGTAAAACCACATTCTTTTCCATGCCATAATGTCTTGGCATTCAACTGTAGTGAGCTTCCCAAATCATCTCCGCACGCTCGCTTGAAGGAACACAGAGGTGGCCCAAATGGCATAACATTATGTCCTGAATATGAAATTCAATGACAATCACGCCTATGTGTAGAATATGGTAAGTGGTATCCAAGTCAGGGTTGCTCCTTTAGAGTTGGGGCCACTTGGATGCCTCATTTCCATAAGAGTGGAGCACCATGGTTAAGGCTACAACTGGAGGTCGACTGAGGTAGCCAACGTAATGATTGGTGCTCCCTGTCTTATATTTGATGTTGGGATGGAACTACTACAAGTATGTGGACCACTTTTTATGGAAGTCATTCTATAATTTACCTTATGTCTGCATGAACTGCAAATGCTTGTGATTAGTGTGGATGAATGTCTCCTTCCCAAGAATTTAGTGCTTTCATTTTCAACAATATTGTATGATGAAATACATTTATTTGTCATAGATGGGGTACTTACGGATGACATATGATGGTGTATCACTATGATATGCCACTGAATGACCATGCTGAGTGAGGACTGCTCCAACAACATAGTCTGAAGCATCGGTCTCAATCTCAAAATGTTTTTGCATATCAGGTAAGGAGAGTATTGGAGCTGAGCACAAGCGATGTTTCAAATCATCAAATTCTTTCTACTGTGACTTCCCCCATGAAATTTTCCTTGCCACCACCCTTGGTCACTTGAATGAGGGCCCATGCAATATGGGAGAATCCCAACACAAACTTGCGATAGAAGTTGGAAAGTATTAAGAAACTTTGAAGCTCGATTAGTGTGGTCGGGGTTGGCCAGTCATGAATGACTTGGATCTTGGCTAGATCCACATGCACACCATGCTCATCAACAATGTAGTCTAGGTATTGGACCTTGTTCATGTTGAAGGAGCATTTTTCCAAGTTAGCATATAACTTGTGTTGTCATAGAGTGTGAAGGACTTGCTGAATATGTTGCAAGTGTTCTACCCATTTTTTGTTGAAGATGAGGATGCCATCCAAATATAACACCACAAAGGAATTGGTGAAGGGCCGCAATATATCATCCATCAATCTCATGAAAGTTGCTAGAGAATTTTTCAAACCAAAGGGCATGACTAGCCATTCGAAAATACCTTTAAAATTGAAAGCAGTCTTCCATATATCAACTTGTTCTATTGGGACCTAGTGGTAGCCATACTTTAGGTCAATCTTGCTGAAAAAATTGGCTCCCTTGAGTTGGTCAATAAGGTTGTCAATTCGGAGAATTGGGTACTAGTTCCTAACTGTGATTTTGTTTAGGGCCCTGTAATCAATGAAGAGTCGCCAAGTCCCATCTTTCTTATGTATGAGTACAATTTGGTTCCCACGGGGTGAGGATCTTGGTCGGATGTGCCCCTTTAGAAGCATCTCTTGAATCTGTCTCTTAATTTCCTCATTTTCCATCAAAGAGTGGCGATAGACTGGCCCATTGGTTAGAGGTGCATCAAGGGTTAGATCGATTGAATGCTTGATCTGACAGTGTCATGACACCTTGGTGGGTGAGGAGAATATGTCCTTGTATTCTTCCATGATATTTTCCACTTTCTTATGTTGCATGGAGAGGCCTTGTGCAAAGGCCATGGATGTGGCTAAGACCTTTTGTTCACTTTGAGAGAGAATTATGAAAAAAATAAATTTCCCGATCTTGGAAATAACCTTCCTGCATTGATTAGCAAAGCTAAAAGAAGTAGCGGTAGGTGGAGCTACCTATGGTATCCTGTACAATTGTCTACCCAAAGTAATAATAACAATGTGAGGTGTAGAGTCATATACAGTATGTCGTTTCCAAAAATATGCTTGGCCTAAAAGAACATCACAAACTTTAAGGGAGGGAATATCACACAATACCTCATCCTTGAAGGGATTGATGTCGTAGGAAAGACGAAACTATTGGCTGACATGGAGGCATCTTCCTTGGTAGATCCACCCAATGGTGTAGGGTTGTGGGTGTGGTTTCATCGACAGGTTCAACTGCTTAACGACCTCTGCTGAGATCATGTTCTTTTGAATTATGCTATCAACAATGAAATGCAGTGGAGTACCCTTTACCCACATCTGTGAGTGAAAAATGTGTTCTCCTTCCTCTGGTTCACTTGGTTGGACCCTGGTGGTAGCGATAGTGGCACTGAGTTCTGCGTCAATTATCCACTTCCCTATGTATGGATCTGATTCAGAGTCGAAACTTTCCTATGACTCTGAGGGTTTCGTCTCGGCCACCAATGACTACTTTGAGAGACATTCATCAATGTTATGCCAGGGGATTTTATGGAATTCACACCACTTCCCAGTGTCTTTCTTTGTCTTCTCATTACCCTTCTTTGTTTGTGGCTTGGACTGGTTGTCCTAAGGGGGTCCATCCTTGCTCTGGCCTTTGTTATGTGGGTTGGGACCACCTTTTTCATGTGGGTTGGGATTGCCTTTTCTCTACTTTTTTTGTGAGGAAATTGCATACCCAAACCCCCTCTTCTTTTGTTTAATTTTTTGCTTGATTTTGACAACATATCGATATGCCGCACCAAATGACGAGATGTCTAGAAACTCCATTTATGTTTGGATGTATCTATGTAGATGACCATGGTACTTGATCACTAGATGTCATTCTAATTCCTTGATACCCAACTTGGTGCGCAAGGTATGGAAGATATTTGTGAAATATGGTGTTGTCTGGTCCCTTTCCTGTCGCAGTGTGGTCCATCTTGTATATTGGTCATCGCGGCTTCCAATAGGGTAGTATTGTTTTTTAATAACATCCATGAAAGAATCCCAAGTGGAGGAAACCAAAAATATTATAGATTCCTCAGTGGCCCTTTGCTCACAGTAATTTACCCACCAATCCTTGACATGGGGGACAACCTTAAGGAGAACAAAAGTAATCTTTTCCCTATCAGAAAAATTATGGACCGAAAAATACCCTTCTAGAATATTCAACCATTTATCTACAACATCCGCATATATCTCGTGGTCAAATAGGGGGATATCAAAATTGACTTGTACCTTGAAGGGGGCAGTGTGGCCACTTGATGAAGATCCATTGTCTGTTGGCAGTTGTTGAAGGATCTGTGCAAAGTTATCCATCACCTTGTTCCTTTGTCGCATGAGGGATTCCTTAAGAAATAGTTTAAAAGGATCTCAAGCTCCATCATCTCTCTATTCTTCCGCCATGGGAGGCCATCGTAATAAGTAGGGATGTTCTTGCAAGGGCTCAACCACTTCGAGTCCCAACTCCTTGTATGTTGACCTCGTTGGGGACATGCATAGAGAAACAAATAAAGAGACTCGGATACCACTAATCGAGATTTATAAATGGATCGAAATGGAATATAGATGTATAACAAAGAAATACATAAAGGTACAATAAAATTTGACTTCTATTAATAAAGAAAATATGTTGAAACTGTAAAAATGCAGACTGGAACAAACTTGCTCGAATGATCGCAACTTATCTCTGAGAAGAGATGTGACGACTACGTTAATTCACAAGAAGATGGTTACAATGATTCTCCAAAGGCCTTTTTAATATAAAGAATAAATGATAAAACCCTAAACATCCAAAAACCTAACCCTGGGAGATGAAGCGCCAAAAGTCATGTGGGCCCCGATGGGGTAAGTTGGTACATCAACTTCCCAGGGTCATAAATTTTGCATACGATCTTCGTTTTAGGTGCATGATAGCTCATTGGAAAGAATTATCCGAGGACTACACATGTTTTCATCACACTATGGATAAATCCTATAGTGTGACAGTTCCACACCCAGAAAACATTGTTTAGGGCCTCAAAACGACACCAAAAGTTTAGGACCCAAAAAACTAGGAAAAAACTACCACAATGAAAATTGTTCTTTGAGCCAGTGGAGTAGGTGGGTGGCCATCGATATCCACCTGGATCAATTTGGCAGGTATTGGAGGAAGGAAATTTTAACTTGAAAAATATCCATACAAATGAGAACCATGTTGATATGCGCATCGCAATTCTGCCAAGAGACAAGTAAACATTATGTCAAAGCTTGGCAGGCCTAGGGGTGATTTGATGAGCAGGGTTGGGAAAGGATCAACATAAAAGAGTTCATCTTCAACTGCATTTTTTTTATCTAGGAGCCTTCATTTAGCTTCAAGTGGGAGAATGTTAATTGTGAAGTGAAATTCATCTCCCTGAAATCGTTGTTTTCAGCTACCACAACCATCAAAGTTAAACTAGTAGTTAAGAAATTAAATACATAACTTTCCAGTGTGCTAAGAAATGAATGTAACCCATAAATTTACTATGGATAGTTTTGAATCTTCGAAAACTCTAGATGCCCATAATCAAAGCTATAAATATGTACAAATCCTTTCATCGGCATGTTGCAATGAACAATTGAATGATATAATCAATTATGAGCATTTCCTGTTGGTTTTTATCCATTTCCTTTGTTTATCTATGCGTGTTTTATTGTGTAGAGAATTATGAATGAGAAATACTAGGATATTTCAAAATCCTGATCTCTGATTGCAAGGTGAGTAAAACCATTCCAGATTTGTTTGTGTGTATTGCAGGACAAGTAGTAAAGTGAGCAATTTCAGGTCATGTGAGTAAGTTATCTCCATTTTCTAGGTGATTTCAAAGAATCCCACACTCTTATTTCCATGTGATTGATCCAGGTGGATATCGGTGGCCACCTACCTTTTCCAACTAGTTCAAAACAGTTTTCTGGCAATTTTGGTAATTTACTTTTTTTTAGCAGTTTTTAACTTCCTGGGCCATTTTGAGGGCCTAAATGAAGGTTTTTCGGGATCGAGATTCTCAATGATATCCAAAGTCTAATTGAGCCCCCAAAATGAATTTCCTTGATGATACCTTTCCAACGAGCTATCATGTTCCCCAAATAGAGATTGTATGCCAAAGTTACGCCCCCGGGAAGTTGATACACCAAACTACCCAAAACGGGGTCCACAAAATTGTTGCCTTTTCATCTTCCAGGGTTAGGGTTTTGAATTTTATTTATGATAAAAAGGCCTTTGGAGCCTCGTTGTAAAATCATCTTCTTGCGAATGTGAGTATCTGTCACATCTCTTCTCAGAGATAAGTTGACACCATTCTAGCGAGTCTTTCACTCTGTATTTTTACAGTCTTTGTACATTTTCGCTCATTAATAGAAAATTGTGTATTATTGTATCTCTGTGTTTATGGTTGCATCTCTGATAAATTTATGTTATATTATTGGATATCCAAGATATCTCTGTGCATTTCTTTATTATATCTCTGCTCTCATTTCGTGCTGAAAATAATCTGGATCAGTGGTATCAGAGAAGGTTGCTCTTGATCGTTTTTTAGTGCATGTCGCCGACGAGGTCCGAGTATAGCAAGTTGGGTCTTGAACTTATCTCTCTTGAGGACAATCTCTCTCGCACGCCTAAGAATCCCTACATGGTGGAAGAAAATAAAAATGACATACCAAACGATTCTATTAATCTGGTCCTTGAGCAAGCTCTCACGTGACAGAGGAACGAAATGATGGAGAATTTTTCCCACATCATTCAACGCTTGCCGATAACAACAGGCGTGTCTTCATCAAGTGGCCACTTTGGAGGCACCTCGCCTTTCAAGTTACAATTTAATTTTGATATTCCCATATTTGAAGGACAGATAGATGCAGATGCCCTAGAAAAAAGGTTAAATCTACTAGAAGGTTATTTCTCTGTTCATAATTTCTCCGACAGGGAAAATATCACCTCTGCACTCCTTAAGGCTCTCCCCCGTGTCAAACATTGGTGGGAAACTTATTGGGAGAAAAGTTCCACAGAGGAGTCTGGAATATATGGGGTCGATCCCACTTAGGAGTTTTTTGTGGATGTGGTAAAGGAACAATATTACCCTATTGGAAACTATGAGGACCAGTACATGAGATGGACCAAACTACAGTAAGAGAGGGGCCAAGCAATTATGGAGTTCACCAATACCTTCCATACCTTGCGCACCAAGCTGGGTATCAAAGACTCTGAATGACATTTGGTTCTAAAATACCATGGGGCTCTACAAAGATACATCCAAACTGAAATGGATTTTCTGGACATCTCATCACTCGATGTTGCTTATCGATATGTTGTTAAAATCGAGCAGAAATTTAGGCACCAGAACAAATGAAAGTTCGGGTCTGCAAATCTGCAACAACCAAATTATGATAAAGGCGACCCTAACAAACATTCTCCCAAAAACCAGTTCAAGCCACAGGAAAAGAAGGGTCACGGAAAGACGAAGAAGGACATCGAAAGATGGTGTGATTTCCACAAAAGACCCTGGCAAAACACCGATGAATATCACTCAAAATAGTCACTGGTGGCCGAGATCAAAGACAAGGAGTCAAACCTTGATTCAGAATCTAATTCATAAAATATTGATAGAAGACATATCATCGATGCAGACCCCACTGCTATTATCGCGTGACCACAACAATTCAACCAGAAGAACCTACAGATCCTGAAGAGGGGAGTTCATTTTTCATTCACAAATGTGGGTGAAGGGGACCCTGTTGCATTTTATTGTTGATAGCGGAAGCCAGAATAACCTCATCGAGGTAAAGTACATAGCACAATGAAGTACGAGACATGGATATGCGTGCTAAGGTGCATCGAAGTTTGTCCCATAGGGTATCTAGACTTTGAGGTTGTATCGCTTTACATGTCAAAGGGTTACTTGAGGAAAGTATAGGGTGTTTGTACTCATTTTTCTTATATTTTCAAGAGGTATTCAATGGTGCACTTTTTTTTTCATATAGAGCAATGTACAAAAAGGTCGTTGTAAGAACACAAGCATTTGAGCATTAATAAAGCGGTCTCTCGATTGGAAGTTGACCCGGAGATGTAGCCTAAGTTGGGTGAACTTCGTTAACAAACTTGTGTATGTGTTTTATTATTGTTGATCTATTTCACTCGACTATCTTGCAAGTTATTTATCATTAAAGTGGATTTGGATAGATAATTAAATTCATATTATTTGTGAACAGTCAAAGCGATCATTTATATTTCGAATCAAGTTGGATGTTTATGTGTAAATTTTCAATTTGAATAAATTGAATTAAAATATTTTATAAAAATATTATTAGATATTCAGAGTGACATATTTATATTTATGATGTTTTTTATTATTGTTATTATTTCAATGATTTTTTAAATCATTTTATCGACAAAATAAAGTAAGTAAATTATATCTAAATATTATGATCCAATTCTATTAACTTACACCTCCATACTTGATCCAATTCTATTAAAGAGGTGAGGCTCTTAACTATATACAATTAGGAGGAAGTATACACAACTTCGTTGCACTTGTTTATGAAAATCTTAGCATTGGATTGATATCTCATGTGCTATGAAAATATTACCATGTTTTGTGATGAAACTTGTGTATACCATTATTCATATTACAACTAATCATTCTTTCTGCAGGGTGAAATTTATGAATGGGTGACAATGAAATACATCTACCTTTCACCGGCATCAACTGGTTGGATTCACCGTCTTTTCTCCAGAAAAATCCAAGTAATAATAAATTTTAGTTTTGTTCATAAACTAGGAATTGATCTGAATTAAGATAAAGAGTTGGAGATTTTTATAGTGGTCTTCATTTCATTACAATATATTTGGATAGTAATTGAAGCAATACAAAAATATATCAAACCATCAAGAGTATCTAATGGGAAATGCTTTGAAGTCTAAGTTTTTCTTCATTTTTATCATGTATTTTATGATTTTGGGGCATGTCATATATTTCAAATTGCTTCTAAGGATAAATCTTTACCAAAAAAAGTGTTTCAATAATAGTTAGTGCTTACACTGCACAACAAAAAATGGTTTGCTCACAAATAGGTGTATTATTGTGCATCACAACAATAATGGTGCATGGCATGTTTGCTCGCTTTTAAATTATTACAGCAAATTCAATTTCCCTTACAAAAATATGCTTTTCGATTTAAAATTTTCTTTTCATGCAAAGCTCAAATGAAAATGTATTTTAGAATAGCTTCTTAGCAGGGCAACAGGGAATGAATCTTGATACAATAAACTTTTGATTTCTTGGACTTTTGAGTTTTATCCTACTTTGTGTATCTTTCTTTTCCCCAAGTTGTCATGTATGTCAATGTTTTCCTCTTTTTATCTTGGGAAATGATTCAAATAAAAGAAATTTGATTATAATAGGATGAGTTGAATGACTGATTTTGTTAGTAAAGTTTCGTCCAAAGCTATTGTATTTGTTACAAACGACGATTGTACATAAAATTCAAGTTGGTATGGTTAAATATAAGACTAAGAAAATCATCTGGATGGCTTTACTTCCTCAACCTGCACCCCAAAAAGTGGACCAAATAAAAATCAAACCCCATTATTGTGCTCTGCACCTATAAAGGTATTCAATGTATTCTTAAGTTCTAACCTTTAGTTTTCTTTAGGGTATCAAATAGAATTTATATAGCAAATGGAATTATAATTGAAGGTATTCAATGTATTCTTAAGTTCTAACCTTTAAAAAAAATAGTTTTCTTTAGGGTATCAAATAGAATTTATACAGCAAATGGAATTATATATGTTAGGAACTTCGAATAGTGGGATTTTAGGAGCTGCATAGTTATCAGCTTTAATGGAGAAAATGGTATTTTCCCATAAATCGTTTCCCATTAGAATTGTCAAAATTATTTCTTCTACAGTTCCAATATGCGAATTATTCAATGGTCAACTACTCAAAGAAGGGCGAATTATTCAATGGTCAACTACTCAAAGAAGGAAAATGATCATTGAATATTCAATTGATCAATCAGCGAGTCGTCTTTGCCTTTGCATTGTTTGCAGAGGGACTGTATAATGTAAGTTATTTATGCTTTATCATATTGGTAACTAGAATAAAAATAAAAAGAATAGTAGATTTTATTTTAGAAATGTATAATCATAAAAAAAATTCCTAAAGATGTAATTTGATAGTTTTTTCTAAAAAGATTTCCTTACATAGATAATACATTCAGTTGGTAGTTTACTTTTTTAAGTAGACTTAGGATCACTTCTTGTCATGTATCTTAATAATAGTATTTTATTTCAATTACTTCTTCCTAGCTACAGTTAGGGATAAAAATCTATATTTGATGTAAATCATTTTTTTTATGGTAAACAATATATTTTTATTGAAATTAGATATTCTATTATTGAATTGGAAATATAATACAGTGATGTTTCAAATAAAAAAATGGGCTTGCTCTAGGAAAGTGCATGGTAATTAGGCCAATTATATGCCACATGAGGTTG
The DNA here is from genome assembly GCA_010110895.2 of Picea sitchensis. Lineage (NCBI taxonomy): Eukaryota > Viridiplantae > Streptophyta > Pinopsida > Pinales > Pinaceae > Picea > Picea sitchensis. Next base: position 48,463 of record SNQJ01S0055557.1, read on the forward strand.
ATTAAATATGAAACTATGCTTATGAGCAACAAATATCAAAATTACTATGATCCATGGTCTCCACAATTTATAATGGTTGACTGGTCTCATATAAACTATTGAGCAATTACAATAAATACATGCACATATGACAATCAATGAATAATGGTGTGAGATCAATGACCTACTAACAAAAGGATTTCTAAATGTTGCCCCCTCATTTGACATGAAGAAACCTTGATCACACTTGGGAAATTAATACTCTTCCATAGTCGTTCTTCCAATGACACATTCAAGTTCACATCTGATGTGAAGTATTCCTACTTGTTTAGCCAGGTCTCAAATTCCATGATGTCCTCCAACCTTTGCTACATAATGTCTTGGGCTCACAATGAGATTTCCAACCAACTTCATCTTTGATCAGTGAATGGTACTACAACTCAATGTATCCATGCCTCATATTGATGCACATACATTCAGTGATCTACACTTCCATGACTTGGTGAAAGAGAAAGGTCCAACTCAGTGATCTACACTTCCATGACTTGGTGAAAGAGAAAGGTCCAACACAAAGGAGGCTTCCCTAGTGACTTCAAGGGATCAAGTATCAACATTAGCCAAGCCTACATCCCCCTATCTTGGTCACTTAGATAGTCAATATAGGTCTAGGAAAGGTAAAGGGACAAGTTGGTTTGAATGAGGTAATTGTGAAACCTGTACGAGACAATAAACTATTCAATGCATAAAATCACCAATTACCTAGTTATATATCATTTTAATCACCTTTAGACACTAGATGACAAATAAAATCTATTGTCATTGTAAATTTGCATCAATCAACCAATTTATATCAACAATGAAAGATTTATAACAACAATAAGAAATACAACCAAGAAAATTAGCAATTTACTCTCTAAATTTAGCTTGCAACAAGGGGAATAATATCCAATTGCAAGAACAATTTTCTGGGCAAGTTTGCCACGATATTAAGTAGATTTGCAGCAATAAACTACATCCCTAATGGTTGTAGAAAACAATTTATGACAACAACAAGTAAACCAATGATTATTCAAAACGCTAGGGTACAATTAGCTTGCTAATGACATCATAAATCCAATTTAAGAAAGAGTTTTGAGAGTGTGTGTATTTAATTTAAAATAGGGTTTTAACCATCACTTGCAATTAACTAGACTAGTGTTGTTTACTTTCCTAGTGAAAATGGAGTCAATACAATGCATTCAAGGAGGCCAAGGAAGAGAGAAAGTGAAGGTTTGAGACTTGGAGCTATCCCCTTATAGAACCAAGTCAAACCTCAAAGGAAAACTACTAAGGTTTATACACTCATAAACCCTAGGTGTCATCCCACTTTCTCCAGTGCATCTAGCTAAGATGAAGGATAGAACTAGGTCTTGAACCTAGGGGGGTAGCCTCTCCTAACCCCTAGAAACAAACTCTAGCTAAGATAAACCCTAATGGGATAGCCACTCCTAACCCTTAGGGAGAATCCTAAATGCTTCAACAAGTTAAAGGTGAAAACAACAAGGGAATGGGATAACCACTCTTAATCCTTCCACTTAGGATTTCAAAACTTCAAAAATATCAAGATATCATGCAAAATTGCCACTCTAATAGAGAAAATCACCAAGATACATCAATAAATACCACATGCATTCAAAGTAAACATTTACGAACAAGGCACATTAGCATGAGGAAACCCTAATCCATGAAGAAATCACCATCAACAAGAGAACATCCATCCAAAATCACTTCCAAGAGGTGTGCATAGACTCCAAGAGACAAAATAAAGATAAAGTGAACTTTTTTAGAGAAACTCTCACTTGTGTGAGGAGTTGTGATGATAAAAAATGAAAATGAGTGCTTCCTCTATTTATATTAGGTAACCAAGCAGTAATTGTCCACGTAATTTGAGTAAAACATCAACAATCCATGCTAAAAGTGGGGTCGACCCCGCAAAATAGTCTCTAGAATCATAAATCATGAAAATAATACATCATGGAGTCACGCGTGTGGTGATGTCAAGCTCTCGAGAAGGTAAAGGGGGCCTCCAAAGGCCACATGTAATCATCAAGCAACACAAGTGAGGTGGAATACCATGGTCAAGTGCCCCATGACATATCAAGTCATTATGCAGTGTCTAAGTGGTAGCAAACCCTAGTGTGTGATGTCATCATCAAAAAGGGCCAACACCCAAGGTGAGGAGGATAACGTCCAAGGTGGAGAGGGGTGTATCTCATCTTTGCATGGCATCCAACCATCAACCAGTTCATTGTCCTCCATCCAATGCATAATAATATCTGGGGTACAGTGCCCAAAGTGTGGGATTCTTTCTCATCTGTGTGCCACCATGACCTTATATAGAAAATACAAGCCCATATGTTCGTCGTCCAAGGTCCAAAAGATGTGAAACCATGTATCTGAGTGTGTCAAGCCATCCAATGACTCAATACTCTTCATCACATGTGACATATCCTACAATAAAGGCACAACGTCTTGGGTGAAAGCATGGGACGTCCTTCAAAGAATCATGTCAGGTTCATCCACATCAAATCAAAGCATGGAATCAAGTAAAACCAATGGTCACAAGGTATAAAATCCCTTAGGTCATACAAAGTAAGTTGTTACTTAAGATAGAAGCCACATAAAAAGTTCACATCAAGTATCCCCTTCAAATTTCACATTAGCTCAAGACTTTATGCAAGTTGGCAAGTTTGAATATGGGAGGACCATCATTAAACCCTATTAGGTGTGTCAACCAAAATAGAAAAGAAAAGGCCCAAGTAAAGGGATATGTCTCGGGGGAAACGGGAAAGAAAAGAACCCTTCAAGAGTAAGTATGATAGCGAAACTTACTAGGCTTACTTCATGGCTTATGGAGTCATTTGGTCCATTTCTATGAGTGTTTTTGTGGAGGGTGCGCTTTCTCTTGTGTTACCACTTTCTAGGTGCTACGTTTTTCCAACCCCTTAATCTTCCCTTTTATTTTCCTTTTATGTATTTGCAAGTCCCCTTTATAAGGTTTCAAGCTTTAGCATCCATTGCTTTGGGAATGAGGCGAATGCAGAAAGGGTAGAGCTCAAGTATGGACTAGCTTTTGAGAGTCCTTGCTATTATCTCTTTCTTTATTTAGCATCATTATTTCTTCGTTACCTTTTACTAGCAGCTGCAATCAACCTCTAGGATTTTATCCCCTCTTCTCATGAGAGAATGAAACATGACCCATTATCAAAGTTTAGTACATTGCGACATGCTCCAGGATGGTAAGTGTTAAGTATGGTGGGAAAATAGAACGTTACCTTTGTGAGGGACCTCGAGTAGTACCCCTTTTCCTTGGGGGTGACAACACGGGATTAGAGTACAAGTGTTGGCTACGAAGGTGAAACAAGGAAACAAGCATAACTTCTTGAGCTTATGATCCATTATCCAACTTCAACCAATGATCCTCATTCACATTCCCTAGTATATTAAGCACAACACTCTATATGAAAGAAGGACTAATATACCTCATGGTGATGTTGGCTTACCATCTCCCAAAGATTGTGTTGACTAGATGTGATGAGCTTTGTTGATCCAAAGTAAAAGAGGAATTTGAGAGGGGTTGTGTTACCATGGGTGGACATGTTGTTCATCATCATCATCCAAATCATTGTGTTCATTGTGGGCCATGAGACATGATCTCCTCTAGTTAACCCTAAGCATGGGGGGTAACTATACTCTGATTCAGTTACATCATTTTAATTTACTTCATTGTGCTTTCATGTGTGGTTTAATAAAAACTTGTCTTCTTAACTTCTTACTAAAAACCTAATGAATAGAAGTTTAACTTACATAATGAATAGAAGTTTAACTTCTTTTATTTGTTGTAATCTCTTCTATTATCAACACTTATTTGTTCAATAATTCTGAAAAGACTAGAACCTTCACTTAATAAAATATATCAAAAACTAACGACCAATTAAATCAACTATTTACATTTTTTTTTCTCATGAATATGAAGGCTATAACAGATGCAACTGCTCATTACTTGTTGAGTTATTATTATAAGAGGACACTCTTTCTTTGCACAATGCCCAGACCAAGGCCAGCCGATGGGCCGCTAACGAGCCCACGTTTCAGCGTTTTTCTTGGACATGTTTTTGAGGAATATATTGAGGCTAAAATCCATTTTCACAAAGATGTCAAGATTTCGTTGGGGTTCTCCGGATGGTTTGTTTATCTGACAACTGACAGGCTTTCCGCCAAACTGGCAGCGGACCAACTGAAGAAATTCTATCAAGGGGAGGCTGGCACGGCCGATTTCTTCCTCGCCGGAGGCGGCGGCCTGGTCGAGGGTAAATGTCATAACGTGGTTCCTGATGGGGTCGCCTCCGTTGGTTCTGTATAACACTTGAAACGGTTTATTTATGGTTAGTATAACACTTGAATCATAAACTACCCCTTCCATTTTTTCCTATGATGTTGAATCATTAGTATAACACTTGAAACAGTTTATGTGAAGAATATGCATTGAACTCTTTATTAGAGATGGTTGGGATCGTCACTGGTTAACTTGTGATGTAGGGATTTTTAAGGGTTATAACTTTTGACTTATTTGTTTGGGTTGAAATTTTAAGGGAGTTGTGTTTCAAAGAGTTCAAATTCCTTCGTATAAAGAGTTATGCTAAAATTTTCTAAAATTAGTTGTTTTCAAAAATCTTTCACATAGTAATTATAAGGGGTTGAACTTTCATTATGATAGTCACGATGGAGAAGGAATAAAAAAAAGTTATTTTTCATTCTCATGTATTTGAGTATTTTTTAGATCTTATTAATAAATCTAAGTTTATTAGCTACATCAATTTAATTGAAGTAACTTGATAATGCAAAATTGTGAAAATCAAAAAATAGAACCTAACTAAACTTACTAATACAATACAATGAAAAGTATATCATTTAAAAAAATAATTAAAACAGACAAACTTTGTGTACTCCATACAAATGAGGCATGAACTTTGAGGTGATAGGAAGAGAAAAATGGATCTCTTTGTCTACTACATACAAATCAGGCATGGACTTTGAGGTGATAGGAACATAAAAATGGATCTCTTTGTTAATTTAACAAAGTTCTAACCAAAATGGAACGTTGTTATTCTAACCTTGACGTGGATAATTCTTTTTCAAATTTGCAAAATTTGCAACCATGTTATCCTCCTTTTTCCATCACTTAATTTACAATGCACGTAATTGTTTTCAACTTTACAATTTTGCTATATAACTTATATGTACCATAGAAAAATAACTTATATGTACCATAGTATTTTATAGACTAAATAAATATATTTACTTTATATAAATAATAATAATATATATTAAAAACTCAAATTATATAAAAAATTAGTATTTTCTACCATAGAAAAATAACTTATATGTATCATAGTATTTTTCTAGACTAAATAAATATATTTACTTTATATAAATAATAATAATATATATTAAAAATTCAAATTATATAAAAATTTAGTATTTTTTAGAGTAAAAAATATATTTATATAAATAATAATATATATTAAACAAAATTTAGTATTTTCGTAAAAAAATGTATTTATATTTATAGAAATAATAATAATATATATTAAAAAATCAAATTCTAAAAAATTAATAATAATTAATTTATCCTTTTAATTTATTTTTATTTTTATCAATGTGGATTAATAGAGATCTATATTATTGAATCCACTATTCTATGGATTAGTGTGTTTATAAGGAGCTCGTATATATTAAGGTTTAGAAAAACAGTTTTATTGAAATTACATGATACATCTTATTTTTTTTTTATCAATGTGGATTAATAGAGATCTATATTATTGAATCCATCATCCTATGGATTAATGTTTTATAAGGAGCCTCATATATATTAAGGTTTAGACATTCTATGGATTAATGTTTTATAAGGAGCCTCATATATATTAAGGTTTAGAAAAACAATGTTTTATAAGCAGTCTCATATATATTAAGATTTAGAAAAACAATTTTATGTCTGTTAATTTTACTTTAGTATCTTTTAATATTGTATTTATTGTTATGTTAATTTGATTAAGGTTTAGAAAAACACTTTTATGTCTGTTAATTTTATTTTAGTATCTTTTAATACTGTATTTATTGTTATGTTAATTTGAAATGTACGGTGGAATTGGAATAATTATATTGATAAGGGTTTTTCTATTGGAAATGGGATGCTAAATGATAGATTTTTTTAATACAGAGATGACAGTTGTGGTCAAGATATATATAATGGAAAATATTTTCATCGTCTCTCTTAAATGAAAGGTTTCAATTACATAATGTTGTGATTAATGGAAGGTTACTTGCATTAAGTAAATTAGATATTATGATTTAGAAGGTGTTTTATCCATATATCATGCTTGGATTCTCATTGTTTCGACCAGTAGTGGCAGCTTGCACTATCCATTCAAGAAGATAGTGGGGAGGTGGGAAATTAAAAAATAGCGGCATTTCTATAGTTGTTTTATTTACTCCATCTTCATTTCATTTAGTACTTGATTAGGCACTCACTTATTTGTGAAATGCTTCCTAGGTTCTGTACTTTATCTACAAGACACTTCTCTCTATTCCTAGGCAGTTTTTTTCATGAGATGATGGAGTCTTTATATGTGCAGTTCTTACAGCCTACAAATCTTCACCCATTTGTTGGATAATGTTGAATTCCAAGTATATTGAATGGGTGGATATCTGCAATTTATATTGAATTGTTAGATATATTGAATCATTAGATTGAGCCTCGAGGGTTGGCTCTATTGGTCTAGAGCCAAACGTGAGTTTATCTACTTGTTGTTGGTCACGAGTTCGACTCTCTTGATTCAAATGTGAGTCTATCTGCTTGTTGTTGGTCATGGGTTCGACTCTCTTGATTCCTCGATCAGGGAGACAATTTACCTTGCTTACCATCCATAAAACATGGGGAAGTATTCGAAAGGTTTTCCAAGAGTGCATTTCCTCCAGGAAAAAATATTGAATCATTGTATATTGAATTGAGTTATGTTAGTTCTTTTTAATTTGAAAGTGAATCCCATGCATTTTTAGATTTACGGTGCACATCTTTGACTGGTCTTGATTTCATCATAAAAGTAAGTTGTGTGTTTTTCATTGTTTGGCTTAGAAAATTAACTATATAGATAATGTCATCTTTGTCGATTGTTGTAGACCAATTATTCATGGCGGTCGACATTATGAAATAGACTTCGTGTCTTAGATCAAGCTAATGGTGAAAGGTTGGAAATTAGTCATATTAAGTTGATGGTGAAGGGTTGAAAATTAGTCATATTAATTACAATTACATAGTAGTTATTATGTTATCCATATATTGTGTGCATTTCATTTTGTTTATGTGGTTTGATTTTATGTTTTAATGCCTAAATAAAATGAAATGAACAACATAAGTCATCGAACAGAACATCAAAATGTAACATAACCATATTCAACCATAGTCAACCTTATTCAACCATAGTAATATGGGCACCCATGGTCAACCATAGTCAATCATGGCCAACCATGGTCAACCCAAGTCACCCATGGTTATGTTGATATATGCCTTGCAACATAACCCAACCCTTCATGAATGTCCCAATGTGACATAACCAATGAAGAACGTAGCATTTCCTTGTAAACTGACCAAGATGAATATCAAAATGCATCATGAGCATTCATGAACATCTCACTAAAACATAACCCTTAAGGAATGTCGCAAGGTGACATAATGATAGGAATGTTAATACTTGGTCTTAGAATAATGA
>SNQJ01S0055558.1:0-23628 GCA_010110895.2 Picea sitchensis
TCTTAAATGTTGTTCATGCTCTTCTTCTGTCGTTGAATAAATGAGTATATCATCTAAGAAAAAAATCACAAACTTGTCTAGGTACTCCCCGAACACTACATTCTTCAAGAACATGAAAAAAAATGGGGCATTTGATAGCCCAAAAGGCACTACCATAAATTCATAATTCCCATATCTTTTTTTGAATGTTGTATTGTTGATATCCTCTTCCTTTATTCTCACTTGATGATAACTGGATCTGAATTCAATCTTGGAAAATATTCTTGCAGCTTTCAAATGATGAAAAATATCATCAATCCTTGGCAAAGGATATTTGTTCTTTATTGTGACCTTATTCAATTGTCTGAAATAAATACACAAACTTAAGGTTCCATCTTTATCTTCACAAAAAGAACTGGGGATCCCCAAGGGTATATACCCCTTCTTCAAAATTTCTTCAAGCTACATTTGTGACTCTTTCAATTATGGTGTGCCCATTCTGTAAGGTGTCTTGGACATTGGGGAAACTCTTAGCACCAAATAAATAGAGAAGTCAATGTCCATTTTTGGTGGAAATCCTGGGATTTCCCCAAAAACATCTTTGAAATCCTTCAAGACTAGATTGTCTTCAATACTTGCCACTTTATCTTTAGTTGCCTCTTCCATATGGGTTGCAAAAATTTGACATCCCTTCTTGAAACTCTTTTTCATTTGCATGGATTAAATTCCTCTAACAACTACAACTCTCAGAATTCCTTGAATCTTTCCTTGTTTCCCTCCCTCATCAAGACAAGTTATTGTTTTGTTGTAATAGTCTAGGATAACATGGTGTTTTTCCAAGCAATCCATGCCAATTAGGAATTCATATGAACCCAAGGGTATTATATTCACATCTACCTTTGTCTTGAGTCCATTCATGTCGATTCAACAATATTTAACCAACTCATTGATCTTTCTCTTAGCCCTTGTGGCTAACTAAACTAACCAAGATTTATTATGCTTACTCCTTTGCAAGTGAAATATTTCAACAATGTTAGAGTTTATGTAACTATGGCTAGCTCCAAAATAAATTGAAATTTCTATGAGTTGGTTATCAATCTTACCTTCCACTTCAATCATTGGGGATTGATTCTCTGCTTTCTTGTTGTCCAAGTCTGCATAAATCCTTGTCATGTTTCCTACCACGTATTCAACTGTTTCAACCTCTTGAATGTTGTGGACAATCCTCAATCTTTGAACTTTGTGAGGGAATTCCCTATATAAGTGATTTATCTCACATCCCTAACATTGTATAGGTTGTTTCCTTGGCCTTTTCCCAAATGAATATGTTGTCATGTGGTCATTTTGGGTTGACTGTCCTTGCTGATTTGCTTGGGAGTTGTTCTTGAAAAAGGGTGTCTTAAAACCTTTCCGCCTTTGATCCCTCTTTCCTTTCATCTTTTCATTCCAAGCTTTTTGGAAGATTGAAATCCTTATGCTTTGCTCATAAATATGCTTTTCTCTTCTTATGTTCTCCTCCAAAGTCTTGGGGTTATCATACTATATCTTGTCATTGTAGAAGGGGGGTAACCCACTCAAAAATCTTTGGATTTTGAATTTCTCATCCTTGATGAAGCCAACATACTTCAACAACTCAAATAACCTCTTCTCATATTCATCCATTGTCAAGCTTTCCAATTTGAGTTCAAATAACGATTTCATCTTCCTCTCATAGTAATGCTCAAAAAAATATTTCTCCTGGAAATATCCCTTAAACTGCCTCCATGAGATCTTCCTCTCATCAATGTGTTTTTATTTCTTAAGTTGATCCCATTGTATGGCTGACTTTCCTTGCAAGTGGTAGGTTGAAATTATCGTTTCTACCCTTGAGGGATAAAAATGCTGTTGGAAATATTTCTTCATTTCCAACAGCCAGGCCTAATCCTCTTCTCCCTTCCTATGCTGACCATTAAAAGTTGGTGGCTTGATTTTCTTGAGTTCACCTTGCAATATGTTTGCTTCAAGCATTCTCCTCTTCCTCCTGATAGGATACACACTTGAGATACTCCCTGGTCCTGAACTTTCATGAGCTCTCCTAGTAGATTTCCCTAGAGAATGATGGTGTATGATCATACTCCTTGACTTCATGTGATTCCCATGCTCATCCCTTATGCTATGGGATCTGTATGTTTTCACTTGTATACCACTAGGTACTTGCTTTGTGCCAGAGTCCTTGTTGGCTTGCCTCTATAGAATATTCAAACTTTGACTTATCTCTTCTTGAGATTTCATAATATTTTCATTATCATCCCTATATCTCCACACTTCACTCTGCATGATTCTTATAGTTACAAGCTCCTTCCCGTCTCTTCTTCCATTAGACTTTGTCTCAACATTCCCCATGATAATAATATGTAGACCTATGACCTCTTCCTCATGGATATAGGACCCTTGGGCATCCTCCATGAATATGGTTCTCATACATGAACCGAACTTCCTTCATGTACCTCTAAATTCTGCAAGAAAATGTGCATACAAACACTTTTCTGTTAGACAAAAATATATACACATAGTTCTATAAAAGAATGCATAATTTTTTTCTTCTCTTTAATGCCACTAGTCATCTTCTTTTGTGTTGACTATAACTTATACTAACCAAATCAATTTTCCGATTTGATATCTGGATCCTCCTCTCCAAGAGATTTTCAATGACTACTTTCTTTTTCAATTTTGAGCTCTTACCAGAAAGTTATAGTCATCTGAAAATTGTTAATTCACCCCTTTTGCACACTTTTCATCCTGGAGCAATTAATCCCAGACACCAACTTATGTTACTTATAGAAGTAAATATGTTAGGAATTAGGGAATGTTTTGTATGATACATAGGTAACAATGATTATAGGGAATTCATAACAACTCTAATATTGTTAATCTAATGCTCTAGTAAAAAAATGCAGCAATGTGGAAATCACGACTTTGTCCTTTTCACCCCTTTTGTAGACTTTGAATTTTTAGCTAAACTAACTATCTCCCAAACTGCACACTTCTGGAAAAACTTCACTAAACCAAAGTTTTCTATCTTGATGAGTGTACAAAATTTTGAGTAAATAAATTTTCCTATCTTTTCCATTTGGGGCCCCTTTTCATCCTCAGAAAATCCCAAAAATTCCCAAAAAGCGGCATGGAAAAGTGGAGTTTTCACTGTTTCAGCATCCCCATTCCAAACCCCTTAGAATCCAACCAATTCCTCCACACAATATTTTCATTTCTACTTTTTTGACACTTTGTAAAAGTTTCAACAGTAACCGTGCTCCTACCACTGAGCTTGACCCTGATCTTCAAAAGCATGTAATTTGCACTTTCTGGAAAATAAGAGAATAATTGACTAGTGCCCCTCTTTGGAACTTATGTAGCTCTCCTTACTCCACAAAAAAACCAAAAGTTTCATCTCAATCCAACTTAATTTTCTCCAGTTATTTCCAAAATACATTTTTGTCTCCATATTTAGTTTTGTTTTTTAGACTATAAGACAATTTTTCTAGGTGGTATCCTTCTTTTCTTCTTCCTTTTAGAATCCCACACATGCATCAATTCTGTATTATGCATTAGTATTCAACACGTGTCAGATATACAACACAAAACACCAATATTTAGTCCATTCCCTCCGCACCAATATTCAGTGCACACAACTTTTATATCGCACACCAATATTCAGTGCGCACAACTTTTTATGCTGCACACCAATATCCCATGTGCACAAATTTCATGTCATGCACCAATATCTAGTGTGAGAAATGTTTTATGCCACACACCAATATCCAGTGCATGCAACATTTTTATACCACACATCGATATCCAATATGTGCAACTTTTTATACCGCACACCAATATCTAGTGTGGCCAACGTTTTATGTCGTGCACTGATATCCAGTGCGTGCAACTTTTTATACCATGCACCAATATCTAGTGCATGCGAATTTTGATTCTACAACACACAATGCCAACGTTGGGTGCACATACTGTGCACCATCACGACCATCATGAAAATTTACGATTCACCTATGAAATCCAATTCAATTGCTTGGAATTCAAAATGAACCCCTCCATAACAACCATTCTAAGTGCAATTCTGAATTGAATTTTCTTAGAAATTTGGGGATTTCATTCAGATTTTACCTTCTTCCCCAAATTTGACACAACTCAAATGCTAAGATGACGAATTTACCAACTTCATGCCGATCTTTGGCCCATACAAGTCCGATGTTGAATAAAAAAGATATGCTACCATTATGTAATGTCCCCCAACTTAATTGAATAACACTACTTACGGAAAATACACATAAATATGAAAGTTTTCTACTAACTAAATTTGTTGTATCTTATCAACTATGAATTATACACAAATTTAACTATTGTTTGATACCATACAAATAAATGCATCTATGACATTCAAAATGAAAATGAAGGTCATTCCCTCAGTAAGACAAACCACACATGCACCATCTTTTGTACTGTGCATGGAAACTATTCACAACGCATGCAACATGCTTTTTACTGCACACGACGACTATTCCCATCACACACAATGATTCAAGCACCGCATTGTAATCTCAATACCGAAACCATTAAAATCGATTAAGAGATACATTTAAACCTCAAATTATGAACAACATGACAATCAAGCTCAAACAATTGTCCATACTAGTTAAAAATATAAATGCAGCTAATAATTTCACCACAACAACATATAATTCATTCTCATGCACAGAGTAAAAAGCACAACAATTAACCTCATACATTAACTCAAGAGAAGAGATAAACACTTGTATTTTTAAAATAGTTATGCAACCAATTGCTTGGGACAAATGTTCCACACAATCATAGCCTTTCTTTTCCAAATCTCAACAGTGAGTCACCCCCAAGTTGGGGCTAGGAATCCATAAGCAAAGGGTGCCTCTCACCATCCACTCACAACACAATAACCGAAAACGCATTGGTATTCTCCTACAACTATCCTGAATTTCCTTAAGCTCTCTTGCTCTTGACTTTCCCAACCCACAAAATGTACCACTTCACTACTACCAGTCCAACAGGTGTCCCATTCATTTATTGGTGTCTCTCTAGCACATGTAACTAGGAATATATCTACTGAGAACTCAAGGGAACTCACTCCTAGGAAAACTATTAGAAAAAAAAAAACACACTTGTTACAGTGAAACTCACACAAGAGTTCACTATTCAGGCCCAATAACCCATCTCTTCAATATTCAGCTCCAGATTTCTCCAAAATGCTTCAACATGCTCCAAAATTCTCCCAGCCTTCTTTCTCTATCTCCAGTGCTCACTTTATCTGCTCACCCCTTGTTTTTCATGCAAAACTCACTGTGTAAAAACTACTTGTAACTTCCCATATGAATTTCCTCTATTTTCCAAAGACAATTGATTTCTCACTCTACCCAATGTTGATTCTACTTTAACCCTGCTATCCCCCCATGCCTAGGGATAATTGGAGGAGATTATGTCTCGAGGCCCGCAATGGAGAAAATTATATACACCATTATGATGATTATGAGGATTTTCATGTCCACATATGGAATCCCAACAACCCCCCTTATTTTCCTCCCAGCACAGATCAATCAAGACTCATCACATTCAAGCAACCCGAGGTATGGGGCATGGTAATCCAACATCAACATGAGGTATGGTTAGTCCTTTTTTCATGCAAGGTGTTGTGTTTAATTTATTGGGCATGGGGGCAAGGATCACTAGTTGAAGTTTGATAGTGGATCACTTGCTTGAGAATTTGTCTTGGTTTCCTTGTTTCACATTGGTGGTTAGCTTCTGTGTCCTAGTATCTTTTTGTCACTGCCCAAGGAAAAGGGGTAATATTGGGGGGCCCTCCCAAGGGTAACATTCCTCTCATGACCATAATTAACATTTTCCATCATAAAACCTTTCACATATCCTAAACTTTGGTTATAGACCATAATCTCATGAGAAAGGGGCTGACAACCTAGAGGTAGAATGTGGCTACTATAAAAGAAAAATAAATCAATGCTGAAAATAAAGTGAACATAGCAAATAAGGACCACCAAAATCCGGTCCAAATTGAGCTCTACTCATTCAGTACTTTCCCCGATCCCAAAAAAGTAATGCTAAATCTTAGAAACCCACAAAGGGGGACCCTAAAAGAAAATTATAAATGATAGTAGGGATTGGAAAGATGGCTAATAAAGGGGTTTGTAAAAAGGTGGCACACAAATATTGGGTAACTCAAGAGAAAGAACACCCTCAAAAAAATCGCTCATAGAGAAGGACACCATAATGCATGAAGGAATCCTTAAACCATAACATCTTCACACTTACTCTTGATGGGTTTTTGATTTCCCTTGTCACTCTTGGGACCTATCCCTCTACCTGGGTTATTTATTTCTTATCTAGGTGGCACACCTATTGGGGTTGTATGAAGGCCCTCCCATACTTAAACTTTGTAAACCTCACAGGGTCTTGGGCTTGGGTGATACTTGAAGGGGATACTAGGGTGAATTATTTACATGGATTGTACCTTAGGAATCAACTTTCTTTGCATTGTTTACGGACTAACACATATTGTGAACATTGGTTTACTTTGTCTTATATTCTACTTTGTTTTGAATGGCCCTCACATGGTTGTTTTAGGGAAATCTTGGGTTGTGCTCGAGATGTTGTGCCTTATTTTAGGACTTTGGCACATGTGATGGAGAGTAGTGAGTCATCCAATGAATCAACACCCTCAAGCAGTGGCTCTCACACCCTTGGAACCTTGGATTATAGAAATACAAGTTTGGTTTTGAGTAGGATGTTCATATGCCACATACATGGGTAGAAATCCCATAGGCTGGGAAGAGGACATGGAGGCATTGTGCATAGAGGATGGAGGACGTTTCCTTTGGAGGCACCTTGGCATCACTAGAGGATGAGATTTCACCCCTATTGTACTTGGATGTGGCCTTTGGAGTCCCATGATGTCACCATCTATCCCTTGATGTTACCATCTAGCCCTTTACGTCACCTTGGAGACTAGGGTTTGATGGATGGTGTGGTTTTAGAGGTGGTTTGAATTGAGGAGACTCAAGGCATGTAACCTTTTCACATTGGAGCATGACACATGAAATTTAGAGGCCCAACGTTCCACTCCTTAAAGCTTGACATCACATTTTTAACCCTACGTCACCCTTCTAGGGCATGACATCACCCTTTTTAGGGTTTTACTTTATGTACTTTTCATTTTTGCATATTGTATAGGAAAATGAAGGGGTCAAACCTCTTTTAATTTGTAGTTGACAAATTTATGTGGACAAATTGGTTTAGGGTGGCCTCATATAAATAAGCCACCCTCTCATTTCATTTTTCATCATCTTCACTCACCATTTATGAGAACAAGTCTAAAATGTTCACCCTCTTGGGCTATATTGATCATCTACACTAATGCACTATGCTTGGAGGATTAAGTTGTGGATGCTTTGCTGATTTTTGAAGAGGAATTTATGCAATTAGGGTTTTGTCTCTTGGTTTCTTGGCTAAAATAAGTTAATTTTCTACAATTTATCTTTATGTTGTTATGTTCATGGTGAATCTTTCTACTTTATGCTAGATGTATTGCTTGGTAAAACCCTAAGAGAGGAGTATAAGTGCTTCCTCTCACAAGGTTATTCTTGTTCAAAATTGGTGAAGTTTCATTGCTAGGGTTAGCATCCTAAATCCATAAACTGCTAGCACTTTATGATGTTATCCCTAGACACCTGATTTTGTCCTAGTTGAAGTATTAAGAAGGGATAGAAGGTTTCTAGAGCCCAACAGTTCTTTCACTCTAGCAATCTTTCTCCTTAAGGTTTAAACCCTAAGGCCCTTAAGTTCTAGCACCTTAGAGTTTAAGCCCTACCTCTTAGTCTCTACTAGTTCAATATTCAAGAATTATTATATTTGTTGTTACAAAGACTCCATAGCCCTCAAAGTCACTGATTTTACAACTCTCTTGTGGTGAAATTGATACAAAAAACACTTTCTTTCAATTCTCTCAAGCTCTCTACTAACATTTATAACACTAACACTTACTAATTTGCTAGTAAAGTTGTCGTTGTTGAAAACGTTTTCTACAACCACCTGATAACTCTTTAATTTTCTGCATACACTCATTTATTGGTGGCTTAACTCATTCAAAAAGTGCATCTAACAATTGAATATTAATATAGTGAATCTATGCTAAGTTTTCCTTGTCAATTGTTGCATTTCTGAGGCATAATTGTTGATGTTGTTATAATTTATTCCTTGTCGATGTACTACTATTCATTGCTGCAAATTCATAACAGCCATAAAAATTTCATTTTCAAGTGTCTTCAAGAGGTATTTATTGCATGTTTGAACTTTGAAATCACTATATATATTATATAAAGTGTTCTTGTTCCGGGTAGGTATTCAAACAACTTCATAACTATTTTACCATCATGACCTAGATCAATCTTTAGGTGATCAAGAGAGGAGGCAGTAGTATTGGATACTTTACTTACTACTTTGATCCCTTGAGGTCACCATGGAAGCCTCCCCTGTGGTGGACCTCCTCCATCACTAAAATAAGGGAATTTATTACTAAGGTGACAGTGGTAGGATCTTCCATAGTTACACAAGAATTGGGGACTTTCATTGTGGATTTTCATAAGTACAAATCCCATGATAAATTTTTTTGGCATCACTGCTAGGGAGGATTGAGTCATTCTCCTAAACGATACATCCTTTAGAAAAATTTCTCCCGAATCCCTTATCTCTCAAGTTTTCCTAGCGTCTCCACTGAGGGATATTCCCTCCACTTCCTTTGATGATCTAAGGCTGATCATCTGGTGATTCCAAAAATCTCAAGGAGGTACACTAACTCTCCTAATACTTACAAGAGAAGAGCTCCCCATAAGTCGCCTATAGTGAAATCCTTGTTTGTTGGAAGCCTTCCTTTGACTACGATGGATCAAAAGAAATGGAAATCCAATATATTAAAGCCCTTGGATATGTATGCTATCCAGAGATATCCTTGAAATATGCCTCCTAAGTATGAAAAATGGCTTCCCAAGTTTCCTGGTAATGATGTGACCACTGTTGAATAACATATGAGTAACTTTTGGACCTTCTTTCAACTTAACCCTGTGAGTGATGACACTGAAGAATTAGTAATGAAACTTTTATCGGTCACTCTTACCGATGCTGGTAGGAGGTGGTATGCCAGTCTCCTTGATAAAAGCATCAATACTGTGTATCAAATTGAGGAAATGTTTCTTAAGAGGTGGAGTACTAAAGAAGATCCAAACATTTTGTTGACACAACTTACCAAAATCAAGAAATCGGAAAATGAAATTGTTAGAGAATTTAGTGCCAAGTTTGAAAATTTGCTTCAAGAAATCTCTAACAACCATCTCCCTGGGGGAGATTACCTTCTCTTCCTCTACATAAAATATTTCTAGGGACATTTTGGATACTTCTCAAATACAAGGGTCCAAATATTATTTAGGAAGCCTAAGAAATGGCTACGCAAATTGAGGATAATCTTTCATCATTTAGGGTAGAGCCTTTCTATGCCCCGAGAGCCAAGGCCGATACCAAACAAAATAAAATACACAATTCTAAGCCCATTTAAGATACTAACACTCCATGGGCATGAATTGAAGAGGCTATAAATGACCTCACCAAAAACCAAACCTTGATGATGAACACAATTACTAATTTGGAAATGGGACAACAACAAGCCTCTAAGCCTCCTTTTAGGAGACTGCATCAAAATACTATTCAAGCATGGAGATATAGGCCTTCATACGAACAAAGGGTTCCAAATACTCTAGATCCTTCAAATGTCATAAGTCAAGAGGAGACCCCTTGTTCCTTTCCTTATGGAGACTCACATTGGGAATATGAATGCCAAAAGGTAGGGAACCTGAGAAAATGAATGCCTTTGCTTTGATAAACCATATCTTTATGGTATATCCTCAAGTGTGCCTCAAAATTACACCTGAACAACTTGCAGAAAGAAAAATGGAAGCATCCAAGAGGGATAGGATGGAAGTTATAAACAACCCAGATGAGGAGTCAAGGGACAGACCTAGGAAGAAGGAATTAAAAGTGTACTCAAGATGAAGAAATGTGTCACAAGCTCCACCCAGTGACCCTAATCCTCCCCAATAAGGACCTCCTCCACCAACAAGTAATTCCCTTCCTAGTTCCACTTTTCCAAAGACTAATTATATTGACTTGAATATTGACCTAGATGGTCTCTTCGCAAAGATCAATGTACCTTTACCTCTAAAATAGATAATTAAAATCCCTTCGATGTAAAGTAGAGTTCAAAAGTTCTTCAAGGTACAAGGTGAACTTGTGGACCCTCCTATAATGCTACAAGCAAATCACTTCATACCACAATATGATGAACACCCACCTTTCTTCATCTCATTACAAGTGAATAATAAACTATTGAATGAATATATGCTTGATTCAAGAACGGGTGCAAGTATCATGTCCTTGAAAGTAATGAGGAAAATGGGTTTGGAAACCACAAGGCCTTATAGGAATTTCTACGGGATTGAATCTAGGGCCATCCCCATACAAGGTGCATTAGAAATTGTAAAGGCCCGGCTTGATTGATATCCTGAGATGGTTTTCCTTATTGACATTGTGGTTGTGGATGTTCCTGATGTATGGGGAATGCTCTTGTCTAGAAATTTTGTTGCAACATTGGGTGGTACCTTACATATGGTTATGACTTATGCTACTATAACTGTGGATGATAACACTTATCCTTACGTACTCAACTTGGCCATGGAAAAGAGTCATGTTGAGGAAATTGACATTGACCCAGAAATTGAGGAGATCCCTGAAGTATTCAAAGAGTCCCTTCCAAAATTTTTCCCATATGACCTTCCTTTTTCCAAAGAAGAATATTTTGATGCTATAGATTGGCCTAAGAAGGAATATTACCAGAAACAACTAGACAAGTATAAGGATAAGGGAATTGGATCCGTCAAAATATTGAAGAAAGATGATAAGGAATTACTAATTAAACTTAGCCAAGATGATTTTATTATGATAGAGTCTCACCCCCTTCCCTCAAGAAATACACTAGGTTAATACAAGAAGAAGTAAATGTTAAAGGGAGAGATTACAAACAAGGAGATTTGGTTTTAGAGTAAGATACAAGGAAGGGCCAACCCAACACATGAAAGGAGTTTGATAATTTTTGGCTGGGTCCATACAAGATTGTGAAGAAGTCTGTCAATGATTCCTACTACCTATCCACATTACAGGGGAGAAGGAATCCACTACCAGTTAGTGGGTCCCTTCTCAAGCCCCATCATGGGGAAGAGAATTCACTTCTTGAGGTCATAGATTAGGGTAGGCATTCACATTATGCATTTCATTATATATATGTTTCACCTTGCATATCATGCTAGTATAGTTGCATTTTCTTGCATTGTCATATATACATGTTGCATTCTCATTTTGAATACATGTTAGAAAATTGCATTTTTTCATTTTATCATTTGATTTTTTTTTTTATCATTTCATAGTTAAGGAAAAATTTCCTTTCAGTATGGTTTTGGATTATCACTGATAGTTGGTGGATGAAATTCACCAACATATACTTCTAAAGAGATTT
Source organism: Picea sitchensis (assembly GCA_010110895.2). Lineage (NCBI taxonomy): Eukaryota > Viridiplantae > Streptophyta > Pinopsida > Pinales > Pinaceae > Picea > Picea sitchensis. The sequence goes on from SNQJ01S0055558.1 coordinate 11,627, forward strand.
CTTGGTTGAAGTGGGAACATGATTGTAGGTCTTGGAAAACTAGAGATGTCGAGGTTCTCATGTGCTCTACGGTGAGCACATGTCCCCATGTTGGAGTGAGATGTTACCCCCCCATGCCTAGTGGTAACTAGAGGAGAGCATGTCTCGAGGCCCACACTGGAGAACATTATCAACACCATGATGATTATGATCAACATGTCCAAAGATGACAACCCAACAACCTCCCTGATTCCCCCCCCAACACATATCAACCAAGGCTCATAACATTCAAGCAACCTAGGGTATGGGGCATGGTAAGATGCATCACCATGAGGTATGGTTAATCCTTTTTTTATGCAAGGTGTTGTGTTTAATTTATTGGGCATGTGGAAAAGGATCACTAGTTGAAGCTCGATAGTGGATCAATTGCTTGAGAAATTGTATTGGTTTCCTTTTTTCACCTTGGTGGTCAAATTCTGGGCTCTAGTCCCATGTTGTCATCACCCAGGGAAAAGTGGTAATACTGGGGGGACCTCACAAGGGAAAAGTTCCCCTCATGACCATGCTTAATAATTTTCATCATAAAACCTTTCACATATCCTAAATTCTGCTAGGCCCATACTCTCATGAGAAAGGGGCTGACTGCTCGAAGGTAGATTCAAACTGCTATTAAAGAACAAGAAAACTGTTGATACTGAGAGGGGGGTGAATCAGTATCAAGTACAATTTAAAATCCTTTTCCAACTTATACTTAAACCATTCAATTATATCCAATGAGCAATGAACAATAGTATAATAGTTACACCAATACACCACAATACACCATGCACAATATATATGAGAAATAATCAATAGTTTTTGTTCAAGGGAAGTAATGACAACACACCATGCACAATATATATGAGAAATAATCAATAGTTTTGTTCATGGGAAGTAATGAATTCCAAAGGAAACTACAAAATGTGGAGGGTAAACCCAAGAGGAAGATACAATTATCCAATATCAATAGAGATTTAACTCTTCATCCCTTCCCTTCCTTCCACCCAAGAATATATGAGAGAGATAATAAACCTTATTCACCTCGTCCTGCTCGTATCACCCAACTCTCAGACAGCATGCCCCTCGATCAATATTTAACATCTGATTCCTGAAACTCACACACAAGAAAACAAAGTCCGTAATGTTTCCAATGGAATTTTTCCAATCAGATTTTGGAGTCTCAGATGAAAATTTATGACTGCTTAACGCTGAAAACCTGCTTATTGACTAGTTTCAGGACTGGTCATGAACCCTATATTCCACAGAGTGTATCTCCATAATTATAGAGAATCAAGAGCTGTAAGAGTTCCTACTGAAATTCTTGATATGTCTCTCAATACCATAAATGCATTTCACCATCTGAATCGCTCTAGAAAAAAAAAAGTTATAGCAAAATGACACCCGAAATAACATACCTTAGAACACACACATCACCAGCATCTTCCTCCTTGAACCAATCTTCTTTACTCTTCTTCCTCCAAATTTGAATTGTACCAAAATGAATGTATAATGATATTTATTTATACCATTTATGTCACTTCCTTTGGGAACATTGAAATGGACTGACACTTTCTTATTTTGTAATTATTTTCTTTAATTATTTTCGAGGCCTACATGTACTTCCTTCACAATTCACTTTGTCATATTCAAAAATTCATTTCTCCCTCAACCATGAGGATCCATGACGCTCCACATACCACCGGAAACACATGATGTATACTATCCATCCATGGATGTTGTAGACCAGATGTGCATTTTCCTTCATGTCCAAATACCTTCATCAATCTTGCGGTCCAAAACCCATGACTAGGGTTGACATCAATGACAACAACCAATCTTCCAACAAAAGTGGTAATACTGGGGGGACCTCCCAAGGGAAAAGTTCCCCTCACGACCATACTTAATAATTTTCATCATAAAACCTTTCACATATTCTAAATTCTGCTAGGCCCATACTCTCATGAGGAAGGGGCTGACTGCTCGAAGGTAGATTCAAACTGCTATAAAAGAACAAGAAAACGATGTTAAAATAAAGTTAAAATAGAAAACAATGACCACCAAGAGTCAATCCAACTTGAACTATACTCATTCAGTGCTCTCCTTGGTCCCAAAAAGGTAATGTTAAAGCTTGGAAACCCACAAAGGGGGACCCTCAAAGAAAATTATAAATGAAAGTAGGTATTGGAAATATGGATAGTGGAGGGGTTTGGAAAAAGGTGGAACAAAAATATTGGGTAACTCAAGAGAAAGATCGCCCTCAACAAAATCACTCATAGATATGGACACCATAATCCAATGAGGAAGCCTTAAACCATAACATATTCACACTTACTCTTGATGGGTTTTTAGTTTCCCTTGTCACTCTCGGGACCTATCTCTCTACCTGGGTTATTTATTTATTTTCTAGGTGGCATGCCTAATAGGGATGGAAGAAGGCCCTCCCATACTTAAACTTGGTAACCCTCACAAGGTCTTGGGATTGGGTGATAATTGAAGGGGATACTAGGGTGAATTGGTTACATGGATTGTATCTTAAGCATCAACTTACTTTGCATGAAATAAGGACTAACGTGTCTTATGAACACTAGTTTACTTTGCCTTATATTCTTCTTTTTTTTGAATGGTCCTGACATGGTTCTTTGAGGGACATATTGGATTGTTCCTGGGACGTTGTGATTTATTTCAGGACTTTGACACATGTGATGGAGAGAAGTGAGTCATCTAGTGACTTAACACCCTCAAGCAGTTTCTATCACACCCTTGGAACCTTGGACAATGGACACATGGGTTTGGTTTTGAGCAGGCTAGTCATATTCCACATATGTGGGTAGAAATCCCACAAGCTAGGTTGAGTAGGGCACTCAGAGCCAGTTTTCACAAAGGATGGAGGAACTTACCTTTGGAGGCACCTTGGAATCATTGGAGGATGATATTGCACCCCTTTTTCACTTGGACGTGGCCTTTGGAGGCCCATGATGTCATCCTCTAACCCTTGACATCACCTTGGAGGTTAGGGTTTGATGGATGGTGTGGTTCTGGAGGTGGTTTGACTTGAGGAGACACATGAAATGGTACCTTTACAGATTGGAGCATGAAACATGGCGTTTGGAGGCCCAATGTTCCACTCCTTTAGGCTTGACGTCAAATTTTCATCCCTACTTCACCCTTCTAGGGAACAATGTCACCCTTTTTAGAGTTTTACATTAAGTATTTTTCATTTGGAATATTGTAGAGGAAAATGAATGGGTTGACCCTCTTCTAATTTGTTGTTGACAAATTTATGTGAAAAAATTGGTTGAGGGTGGCCTCATATAAACATGCAACCCTCTCATTTCATTTTTCATCATCATCACTCACCATTTGTGAGAACAAGTTTGAAATTTTCTCCCTCTTGGGATATCTTGCTCTTCTACACTAATGTGCTATGCTCGGAGGATTAAGTTGTGGATGCTTTGATGATTTTTGAAGAGGAATTTCTGCAATTAGGTCTTTGTCTCTTGGTTTCTTGGATAAAGTAAGTTAATTTTCTGTAATTTATCTTGATGTTGTTATGTTCATGGTGAAAATGGCCCATACTCTCATGAGAAAGGGGTTGACTGCTTGAAGGTAGATTGTAACTACTATAAAAGAATACGAAAATGATGTTAAAAATAAATTGAACATAGAAAATAAGGACCACCAAAATTCAGTGCAATTTGAACTATACTCATTCAGTTCTCTCCTCGGTCCCAAAAAAGTAATGCTAAAACTTGGAAACCCACAAAGGGGGACCCTAATTTTTTTTTATAAATGAAATAAGGTATTTTGAATATGGATAATGAAGTGGTTTGGAAAAAGGTGGAACACAAATATTGCGTAAGTCAAGAGCAAGATCACCCTAAAAAAAAGCACTCATAAATATGGACAACATGAGCCATGAAGGAAGCCTTAAACCATAACATCTTCACACTTACTCTTGATGGGTTTTTACTTTCCCTTGTCACTCTCGGGATCTATCTCTCTACTTGAGTTATTTATTTATTGTCTAGGTGTCATGCCTAATAAGGATGTAAGAAGGCCCTCCCATACTTAAACTTGGTAACCCTCACAAGGTCTTGGGCTTGGATGATACTTGAAGGGGATACTGGGGTGAATTGTTTACATGGCTTGTATCTTAGGCATGAACTTACTTTGCATGATTTAAGGATTAACGTGTCTTATGAACATTGGTTTACTTTTTCTTATATTCTTCTTTGTTTTGAATGGCCCTGACATGGTTCTTTGAGGGACATCTTGGATTGTACCCAGGGCGTTGTGACTTATTCCAGGACTTTGGAACATGTGATGGAGAGAATTTACTCATCCAATGACTCAACACTCTCAAGCAATGACTCTCACACCCTTGGAATCTTGGACGTTGGACAAATGGGTTTGGTTTTGAGAAGGCTAGTCATATGCCACATACATGGGTAGAAATCCCGCAGGCTAGGTTGGGCATGGAACTGAGAGCCATTTTTCATAGAGGAGGGAGGAATTTTCCTTTAGAGGCACCTTGGCATAACTAGAGGATGATATTTCATCCCTCTTGCACTTGGACGTGGATTTTGGAGGCCCATGCTGTCGCCCTCTATCCCTTGTTGTCACCTTGGAGGCTAGGGTTTGATGGATGGTGTGGTGCCGGAGGTGGTTTTACTTGAGGAGACACATGGCATGGTACCTTTTCACATTGGAGCATGAAACATGGACTTTGGAGGCCCAATGTTCCACTCCTTGAGGCTTGATGTCACATTTTCAGCCCTACGCCACCCTTCTAGGGTATGATGTCACCCTTTTTAGGGTTTTACATTATGTATTTTTCATTTTGGCATATTGTAGAGGACAATGAAGGGGTCAGACCTCTTCTAATTTGTAGTTGAAAACTTTATGTGGACAAATTGGTTTAGGGTGGCCTCATGTAAATATTCCACCTTCTCATTTCATTTTTCATCATCATCACTCACCATTTGTGAGAACAAGGCTGAAATTTTCTCCCTCTTGGGCTATATTTCTCTTCTACACTAATGTGATAAGATTGGAGGATTAAGTTGTAGATGCTTTGATTATTTTTGAAGAGAAATTTCTGCAATTAGGGGTTTTGTCTCTTGGTTTCTTGGCTAAAGTAAGTTATTTTTCTACAATTTTTATTGATGTTGTTATGTTCATGGTGAATATTGATACTTTATGCTAGATGTATTTCTTGGTAAAACCGTAATAGAGGAGCATAAGTGTTTCCTCCTCTCAGAAGATTATTCTTATTCAAAATTGGTGAAGTTTCCTTGCTAGGGTTAGCATCCTAAATCCCTAAAGTGCTATCACTTTAGGATTTTATCCCTAGACACTTGATTTTTTCTTAGTTGAAGTATTAAGAAGGGAGAAAACTTTGCGAGAGCCCAAAAGTGTTTGCACTCTACCAATCCTTCTCCTTAAGCTTTAAACAGCAAGGCCCTTATGTGATAACACCTTAGAATTAAATACCTACCTCTTAGTCTCTATTAGTTCAATATTCAAGAATTATTGTATTTTCTATTATAAATACTCCATATCCCTCAAAGGCACTGATTTTATAGCTCTCTTTTGGTGAAATTGATCAATACACACTTTCTTTCAATTCTCTCAATCTCTCTACTAACATTGCTAACACTAACACTTACTAATTTGCTAGTAAACTTGCTGCTATTGCAAAATTTTGCTAGAACCACCCGATAAATCTTTAATTTGCTGCATACACTCATTTATTGGTGGCTTAACTAATTTATAAAGTGGATATAACAATTGAATAATCTAGTGAATTTATGCTAAGTTTTCCTTGTCGATTGTTGCATTTCTAAAGCATAATTGTTACTATTGTTATAATTTATTCATTGTTATTTGTACTAATGTTCATTTATGTAAATTCATAACAACCATAAAAACTTTCATTGTCTAGTGTCTTCAATAGGTATTTCTTGCATGTTTGAATTCAGAAATCACTACATATATGCTATAAATTGTTCTTGTTCCGAGCAGGTACTCAAACAACTTCATATCTCTTTTACCATCATGACCTAGACCAATCATTAGGTGGTCAAGAGAGGGGGTTGTAGGCTTGGTTGCTTTAATCGATACTTTGATTCTTTGAGGTAACGGGGGAAGTATCCCCTGTGGTGGACCTCCTCTATCACTAAAATGAGGGAATTTATTACTAAGGTGACAATGGTAGGATCTTCCATAATTACACAATATTTGGGGACTCGTGTTGGGGATTTTCATAAGTACAAATACTGCGATAACAAGCCCCATGATCTCCAATAACTATGGGATGCGACTCTCAAAACCATCCTCTTACATGAGTTTAATGATTGGTCTCTCATACACTCAAACATGAAATGAAAGTTATCCCCAATGATAATAAAATTCATGGAAAATGGGTTGAATTAATACCCATAATTAATTTCCCCCTTGGACCCTTTTAGACACTCTCTTCTCTTGTGGAAAACAAGACCCCTATCTATGTTGATATCCCCCAACAATCGACATCACATTTTATTTATTTAAAAACACAAAATTCATTTTCATATTACATCGCTTGTCCATAGCCACATTCATATACATTATGCATAAATTAAACTGGAGATTATAGTGGGGATATTGCAATGAGTTGTTTGAGTGTTCAACCATATTTGCAAATAAAATAAAATTGAAATTATGAGCTATCGCTATACAACAATATTGACAAATGAAATGAATGTAAAACTATATATTACTTACTTTTCTTGCTATAATATTTTTAACATGATCAAGATATTTAATATGATTTTCAGGGTTCACAACTACAACTATGTTTTTCCCCATTTCCTAATTGCATTGTTGGAAATTGAATTCAAATCCAACACAAATTTGTTTTTGAATCATCATTTCTCTTGTGCTACTTCTTTTTCATCTCATATGTTTTCATATAATTTGTTAGACTATTTAAAGCTAAAAATATATATCTAACTAGACAACTATTATAAATTAATATAAAAAATATTTGAATTTTGTAGGGTTGGATTTACCTTCCACTCAAAATAATCTATGTGGAAGAGAAACTATGCATCATTATGCCACTTGGACTTGGTTTGAACAACCTTGGGAATTTGTATAATATAAACATAGTATGGTTTCACTAAACATATGTTTAATAGTCATGGCATGGTATAAAAATGATTTACCAATAAGAATATTTTTTTTTAATAGGAAACACTACACTTATCATCTAGCAACAACATAAGAATTCAAATTTGTCATGCTTCAATATTGCTTGTAAGTAATGAAAGAAAAAAATATAAGTTTTAGGGTGAAATTTGCACTATGTCTTTACTGATCCAATGCTCGCTTTTTTTACTCATTCTTGTTTTAGAAAAAACACCCTTGACCTGAAATTATAATAAAGTAATGTTCATCAATTAGAGAAAATGATGATCCGTAAAAAAGGACTTGTCTAAATCAAGAGGATTTTTTTGCAGTGACATCTGATAAAAAAATTCCAACTTTTATTTGTATTCTATGATTCACAGTTACATCATTGGTTATGAGCATTCGATCATCCATTCAATAGAATTATGACTCCTATGTATTAAATGACTTGACTATGCTAAACAAATTAAGAAAATTCCAAATGTAGGTAGTAAATATATTTATGGAAGCTACTATTTCTCCAATAATATACCTTTGCATGTATAACTTGATTTTCTTTGTTCACAATTCACTTTACTTTTAAAGGATCCAATGATGACACATTCAAACAAACATGTTTCATTACATACTACAATAAATTGAAAGTATATATACATTCATTAATTTTTCACTCTTAACTAAAAAAGGTAAAGTATCTTACAATTTAGTTGTAGGCCATAATTTTGTGATGGATTATGGATATGTTTCTTATTTGTTGTTGACTTGAAGCTATAGTTCTATCATTGATGGATTTATGAAAATGTTAGATATGTATGATATTCTTAAATCTATAACATTGTTTGATTTAAATACATATTTAATGATTACTTATGAATTTATTGGACTAAAACATTAATATGTTAATGGACATGTTGAAACCTTGGTTATAGAATTGTTAGATTAAAACAAACATTTTTTATTGGACACATTTCCAAATCCCATTATCACATGTAGCACCTAAATAGTCCCATCTGCATGCCATTAAAATGTTCTAACTATAATCATGAATTATAGGCAAGTATCTTGAAACAATTTTGTTGGATTATCTTTATATAGAGAACTAATCTGGGAAGGAAAATTTTCAAGTCCATTTAAGTCCACTTAAATATGTGTGTGTGTATGTGTTTCATTGGTTTTCCAGATGAGGGGATGAGGGGATGCATACTCAAGATAGTTAGAGTGCACCCCAAATGTTTCAAGGGATATGGGTTGGGGATGGAAATAAAATACATCTTTTTTGTTTTTTATATTTAAAAGTGGAAAATTCTATCTTAACTCAGTTATCAATCAACAATGAAGACAACTATCATTCATTTCTATTTGTGAATGTAGGTTGACTCATCACCATTATTCAAGGAAGACCACACCACCTAAGATGATTTGTTGGTGGTCTGTAAGGGGCAAGCTTTCACTCCCATCAAAAGCCTCTTAGGCTTGGTCCGTTAACTTGTTTTGTTATGTCTAAGGATGACAATATCTTAGTGAATCAGAAGTAGTTTTAGGTATCACTGTAGGACCAAAATGCGCTTTCATCCTAGATAGTATCTGCTAGAAATAAAATATCCCATATTTTCATCTTCGAGGCTACGTTAATGGGGTCATGTGATTTTAAGTAACATCTAGATTTAGTCTGATAAATGAGACAAATACTACCCGAAGTTGTAGTTTAAACTCTTACCTAGGAGGCAACAATAAAGTATATCTATATATTATTATTATTAAAAAAACATGCTAAAAAATGTAGAATTTACCATTAAAACAACAGAGTGACATTACACTATTGGCAGATCGACATGAGTAAAATGCAATCTAGATTTATGAAACTTAAATGTTACTATTTTCAATTTGAAATAAGGTCCATGCAGGGTCTATGAGACAAATCCTTATCTCTATCACAAATTTTCTCCCTCACATTTATTGTTTATGATGATTGTGTTAAAAGACATTCCCTTCTTGATAGTTTCTGCATGTTTTTACAACTTTGTTGAAAACCACTTTAAAAACACTTTGGGTTATACATGCATGCATTCTCTAAAGATATTATATTTGTATTTTAGATTAAGAATATTATTTAATAAGAATTCATTCAAACTTTCATTATCCAATCCGAGTCACTACTATCTGATTGTTTTGATTGTTTTTAAAATGCTTGAGAATATGATGGTGGAAGAACCCAACTCAAATAACTCATGGACACCCATGTACAATATGTAAAAGCTAATATGACCCCAAAAGCAAGAAGAACAAGAGAAATAACCACAAGGATCAAACCTTTGAGATGTTTCATTTCTTGGTTTGTTGACATGGAATCTTTGCTTGGTATAATGTTGTTGCTGAAAAGACAATAGTTAAATCACTAGAAATCCAAATAAAAATCCATCATACAAAACCCATGTTTTGAATTACAAATTGTACTATTTTGTATTTAGATTCAATATAATAAGGATAAAATGAATGGGAAAATGATCATATTGTCCAATCATCAATGTCCAATGTCAAAACTAAAAACACATGCCTAGAATATACTTAATAGTTTCATGAAACGTCCCTGGAAGTTTCCTAGAACATCTCTAAAATCTACTCAGAAAGTCCATGAAATATGTTAAGAACATATTGGGTATGACTAACAAGTCCCCAAATCCTTGATCAAGTCCTTGATAGTTGGGGACATTTCTTAGGGATCCCCAAGTCCTTGAAAAATAAAAACAACTAGTAGAGTTGACCACATTGTTGATTTTGTCGATAGGAATTTTTTATAGCCTAATATGAAGGCGATGTGTAATTCCTTCCCTTATCAACATAGAGTTGACACTTGGAATTAAAACACATATTAATATCATAAAAAATATTTCAATGTCAGCCATAAATACAATATTTTAATGTCCACCTTAAGTAATATACATACATATATACGTGTGTGTGTGTGTGTGTGTGTGTGTGTGTGTGTGTGTGTGTGTGTGCGCATGCATGCATGTATGCATGTATGTATGAGAAAGTCAATGAAACAAGCCATCATATTTTTCTGCAGTGCCTCTTCTCTCAAGCGGTTTGGGATAACCTAAGAAATTCGCTTGGGACAACTTCTTGATGGGAGGGAGATATAGTGGAACAAGCCCTACATTCTTGAATAAGCTCGTCAGACACCTCTCATATCAAATCCATTCCCCTAATTTCGGCTTGGGGTGTCTGGCTGGCCATGAATCATGCTATCATTGAATATTTAGAGCCATCCCACACCCGCTGTTCTATATCTTCCCCGAATATCATGGAATCTTTCCCTCAATTCAATCCCCCCCCCAAAAAAAAATTCCCCTCACCCTGCCCATCCTATTGGTCCTTCCCTCCCTTGGGATTTCTTTGACGGAGTTGCTCAGGGATCTCCCTCCTTAGGAGCTGCGGGGGGTATACTTCATTTATATGACGCCACCTCTACATCATTTTCTATAAATATGGGGGACACAACAAACAATTTCAATGATTTCATGGTAGTAAAACTCCTCCCAACACTCCATAGAAAAAAGGAATAACACACATAATTTTTTTTGGAAACTCAATGTTGGTGATAAAATAATTGAATGATAGACATCATCTTCACACATATAATTTTCATCCATTGTTAGACGACATTAGAAGGCTCCTCACATCCTTCTCACATTTCTCCTTTTCACTTGTCTACATGATTTGGAACAAAGAAGTGGACATGATATCAAAATATTGATTGGAATTGAACCAAGGAAGCTAGAAAATATGGGAAAAGAACCTGCATGGATCCTCATACTTTCTTCATGACCCTTGGACCCATATCTGACTAATTTAAAAAAAAAAAATCCGAATCTTGGGATGTGAAGTGAACATTTGGAATTAAAGGAACAAAGATACTTTTTGGGACATTATAGCTTGGAGCACATTTCTCCTTTTAGTTGTTGAAGGGTGATGCATATATATGGTTATTTATATATATATGAAGACATGTGGGATTCTATCAGCCCATATGTTTTTTGGGCTGACTGACCATCTGGTCAGTGTTTTGGATGAGTATATACTTCTAAACACTCAACATGAGCTACTAGCTACAAGAATGCTCAAAGCATATGCTGATGTAATTTTGTCTAAAATGAATAAAATTACTAGCTTTTTTCACGGGAAAAACAAATATGGGTGGGTACAAGATAATGATGGTCTCTCATGTTGCGTCAATGGCAACAAAAACATGGAAACACATATGTTGACTTGGATGGATGATTCAACATACTTTCACAACGAATTTGAATATGGTGTATAAAGATGAAATGTAGAAAATTGAATTAACTTTTTGAATATATAATTTTTAATTATAGAATTTGTGTCTGACTATGTGAAATTTGATCTTTATAATAGTGATATGTTATTTTTCATGAAAAAAATAATACATATGTTTATGTTAGCGCAGGTTTTGAGAAACTTAACGATGGAATTTCCCAATTTTTTTTATAGAATTGTAGAGAACACATTGTTCTAGTGTAGGGATATTTTTTCAAAATTTATAATATTAATTTTATATTTTTTAAAATTATGAAAGCCATTATATCTTTGAAATTACAAGGCCTTCTGTTAGTGTGGGGTACAAGGATCTTAGATGTAATGACCCTTTTCTTATTAATATGAATAATTTCATAAATAATCCTAAAGATTAGCTAAATTATAATTAATTATTATATAACCTTAATTAATTATATGCTATTAATTAATTATTTTTTTACTAGGATTAGCTTAAGTATGATTAACTCTTTAAT
>SNQJ01S0055558.1:26118-41721 GCA_010110895.2 Picea sitchensis
TTCATAGTTATGAATCATAGCGTTACAGAGTTTGGTTACTTATCTAACTTGCTGGTCCGATTCTGGGAGATGGAACATAATTTATGTATTTTAATTTAATGAGCCTTTGCTCCTGTGTTATTGTATATCCAAAAAAGGACTTTGTTTGATGGAATACTGAACTGTACAATTTCATACAGTTAGCATAATCATAATAATGAAAGATTTACTCCATTTCTCACATGTCCAAGCACAAATAACCTTACTATATGAGTAGTTAGATGTAGAAGTAGTTATGCAACATTCTATACAACAACCAACCACATATATATATATATATAATTATTCGAAGTTTCATTGGACATTTATCTTGTCTGGTATTCTCAACTATCTAAAATAGTTCCACGTATTTAACTTACAAAAATATGTCTAGATATATATATCAAATCTCAAGTTTACTTCCAGAATTTCATTTAGCATTTGTATAGTTTAATGTTACTTGGAAACTGAACATCTATGTGTACGTAATTCACTTGTTTGGTAAGAAATCTAAAATAGCTTTGAAAATATATTTTATTTGACTTAGAGGTATCTCCTAGATGCCTACCATAACTGACACACCATGGTTTTCATTACTGTATTGGTTAACTAAAATCAGACTGTAATTATAACAGCTAATACATAGCAACTTCAATACTTATTTTGTTAACAACTCAAACTGTACCTAAACAAGTAGCATCCGATAGCCTTATTACTTTATTCAATAACATAATCAACTTCCAAGATTCATCCTACAAATCATTTTATTTCACTTAGCCATCATACAATAAAACAATTCAGCAAACAACAGATAGGAGTACTTATCTGAACAAAAAGCTAGGACAATAAAAGGAACAACCAAGTTCCTCCCAACCATAGAACAAAACAACCAAATCTACTTGCTCCGTTCACCCCCTATCCTGACCATGAATCCATGAGGGCGAACTCCAGAACTCCTCCTTAGCAATAGCCCTTTAGTTTCAGGAAAAACTTCTCCTTGCCTCACACTCAGAAAACAGTGTTCATAACAACAAGTGATAATTATTTCCCAACATACTAGGCAGTGTCCTGCCTCCTCCCATATGCTATCTATCCAAAAGAATTTGTGCCTAGGTCTTTTCCCCTTGGGAATTTTTGAATCTTTACAAATCCATGATTTTCAGGGGCTGCCAATGGCCAAATTCCTGATTTTCCACTTGTAACATTCATCCCTGAGGTAGTTCCAACATGTTCCCCACTCATGGAGTCATGGTCAATTGATTTCAACCTGGTTATTCCATTTGTCTATCAGCAATAAATATAAAAATATGTGTTTCTTACAAGTGTCATAGTCAAAGATTTGGTTGGGACAAATCAAATATTTTCCCAACAGTCATAATCATAATTTACAATTAATCAAATTCGAAATTTAGAATTTCCATAAATGGCAATAATTTTCCAATTTCGAATTTACCAAAAATGAAAATAAATTCCTAAGTATTTTCAGACTTAAAAATTATTTATTTTTTTGGGGATGTTACACCCAGGTCTATGGAAATTCTATAGGGAAGAAGACCATGCCTTAGGTCCTAAAGAAATATTTGAGGCATCTAGAGCCATGAACAATGCATCCAAGGACCACACATGACCTCTAGAGGGTATCATTTTCCTCTAAGAAAGGATTTTAGTGTCCTCACAAAGTTTTTATCATTAAGTATGGGTCTCAAGAGTTTGATATGGTCGAGGGGGGAAAACCCAAGCCTTAGTCATAGTATAAATATTCTAGGGATCCAGGGAAAAAAATGACACCTAAAACCACCACATCCCACCTCTTGAGGTTTGAGGAAACTTATAGGGCTCAAGGGTCATGAATGGCACCTCAAATCGCCATAGATGACCTTTGAAGGGGATATTTGTCCTTCAAGTGGGGATATTGACATAGTTAGATATTTTGAACATTGGGTGTATGTATTGGGTACTTGGACATGATCAACAGAGGAATCCCAAGCCTTAGGTCCTAAAGGAAGATTCTAGATATCTAGGGCTAACAATGACATGTTGAACCATGGAAAAGGACCCTTCCAAGGTATCCTTGGTCTCTGGATGGGGCTATTCAACATTATGAGGGTTTGAATATTAATTATGAAACTATGGACCCTAGATATAGTCACGAGACCAAACCCAAGAGTTAGGAAAAAAAGTAAAATTCTAGGCTTCTAGGGATAAGAATGACACCTTCAACCACCAAAAATGACCTCTTGAGGACATCCTTTTAATCTAACTAGGTATATAGGAACCATTAGCATTTTTTTGAAGTAGGTATTAGTCTCAAGGCCATGAACATGGTAAGGGAAAAAAGCATTAACCTTAGTCCCTAACAAAATCTTCTAGCCATCCAAGTATAACAAGGATGCCTTGAAGCCCCCGGGGGGGGCAGCTCAATTGGCAAGTGCCATGAAAATGAAGCTCCATGAGGTTTTGAGTTCAACTCCCCCTGACTTACAATGTGTGCCACGTAAGGGGCATCGTGGGAACACCTGGAGGTTATAGTGGTAGCAATTGGATAACATAGCCACATGTAATCTGAGCACGTGCCCAACTACTTTTTGATTCCGCCAGACATTAAAAAAAACAAAAAAAAAACAAGGATGCCTTGAACAACCACACATGGCCTCCTGAGAGTATCCTTAGCGTATGAATGGGAATGTTGATGGCACTAGGTGGTTTTTAGTAGTAGGTATGTGTCCCAGGTGGACCCCTAGCAATGATTTAGGGAAGAAGATCATGCCTTAGGTCCTGAAGAAATATTTAATACATATAGAGCCATGAACATTACCTCAAAGCACCACACATGGCCATTAGAGGGTATCCTTGGATTCTAAGAAAGGTTGTTAGTGCACTCACAAGGTTTTGAGCATTAGCTATGGATATCAAGGCCTTGACATGGGCGAGGGGGTGAACCTAAGCCTTAGCCAAAGTACAAAGATTCTAGTCATCCAGGGCCAAACATGGTGTCTCAAACCACGACACCCAACCTATCAAGGTTTTAGGAAGTTTTTGGGGCTCAAGGGTCATGAATGGCACTTAAAAAAACCATATATGACCTCTTGAGGGGATGTTTCACCTTCAAGTAGGGATATGGGAGTTGTTAGGATATTTTGAGCACTGGTATGGGTCTTGGGTACTTGTGTTGGGTATGTTTTATATTCTTTGCATGACTATAGGTCCCCTTATTGGGGGTTTATTCACTAATTGTTTGGGTGGTTTTTCTCCTTTGGCGGGGACAATTTTTCACCTTTGGTGGTTTAGTGGTGCATGGTATTTCAACCCATGGTTTTATAATTCTGGTTAAGGAATATGATTGTAGTCTAATGTGGGTAAATGTATTAGGTGTTTTAGATGCTGCGAGATTACACACACACACACACAGATATATATATATATATATATATATATATATATATATTGTATTGTAAATAATGAAGTTGGATGATGATGAATAAGAATTAGAGGTGCATCTCTAAACATGTTGTTGGTTTTCTAGAGTAAATATTTGTGTATATGTGTGATTGCAATTGTGTTCTTTTCCATTTTTAAGAATCCATGTGTGCATTTCATTACAACAAAAGGTTTAAAACTCACATTTTGTATCAGAGTAATTATTGGTTTCATGGGGACACCTTATTGTCTAAGGGTTTGTATCAGGTCTGTGATAAACCTTGTTACAGTGGGAGCTTCATGGTATCAATTCTTCTATTCAAAATAAATGACGAGCAATTCAAAAATAGAGATCGAGAGATTTAATGGGAAATTTTTTGAGTTGTGGAAGCTCAAGATGGAAGATATTTTGGTATACAAATATCAATGGATTAGTATGGATCTAGGAACTGCACCCATGAGAATGTCAACAAAAGATTGGACAAATTTTGGATTAGAAGGAAAAGTGCACAATCCTGTTATATCTTTCAGATTTAGTATTACTAAATGTGTCAGGGGAAACTACAACCAAGTCATTATGGGATGAGGTAGGGGATTTGTATCTGTCCAAGTCCTTGATAAATAAATTGTTATTGCAGAAGAAATTATACAATTTGAGGATGAAAGATGGAGTCTCAATGACAAAGAATTTGAATGACTTCAATACTGTGGTGAGTCAATTATTGTCTATTGATATTAATATTTCTGATGAAGATAAGTGTATCAATTTATTATTCTCTTTAATAGAATCATGGGATAGTTTGGTTGTAGACATAGGTAGTAATGCAACTACTTTAAGCTTCGATGATGTGGTCTCATCCTTGTTATCGAAGGAGATGAGGTGGGAAAACATGGAAGGACAAAGAACATGTGACTTATTTGTAAGAGGACACTCCTAGGAAAGAAATAAAAAATAATTCCTCAAGTGGGAGATCTAAATCTCTTGTAAAATTTGTAAAGGTATGTTGGAGATGTGGAAAATAAGGGAATTACAAGAAACACTATAGATACAAAAGTTTTGAGAGAGGAAATGTATAGAATGATGCTCTTTCTACATAAGCAAAAATATCCACAGATGAAGGAAGGGATATGTACTTGGCTTCTTCAAGCACACAAGTAGATCATGAGGCATGGATGGTCGAATAAAGTGCATCCTTTCATATGACTCCTCACAGGGAGTGGTTTTGAAAGTATGAAAGGTAAAATGGGGGTGATGTTTTTCTTGGAGATGACTCGTTAGAAAAAATTGTAGGACAAGGAAAATTCAAGTTGAAGCTCATTGATGGTAGGATCAAAGTACTCCCTGATGTTTTGTGCATCCTAGGATTTCCAAGGAATTTTATTTCTGTAATCAATATGGACGATGTAGGTGTAAAAACAATGTTTGAGAAAGAAACCTACATGATGGTTTGAGGATCAATGGTGTTTCTAAGGGGATTTTGGATTGGAACTTAGTATAAGCTTCTGGGAAGCACTATTAGTGACAAGTGAAACTATTCCATTGTTCCTATGATTGGAGATGAAGAAGGAAAAATTCCAATAGTCTGTGGAGAAAAGACTATGCTGTGGCATCGAAGACTGATGCATATCGGAGAGAAGGGCCTTTGTACTACATGGTAAAGGTATGGTTGAAGGCATGTCCAATTTCTCTTTGGATTTTGATTTCTGTGAACATCTCTTATATGGGAAGAAAAATCATGTAAGATTCTCCTCTTGTTCTATGAGGGAAAAGGGAATATTACAATTGGTGCAAAGTGATGTGTTTGGAATTGTGTTGGTTCCATCATTGGGTAAATATTTGTAATATTTCTAATTTATAGATGAATTTTCAAGGAATACATGGATTCATTTCCTTAGGAATAAATATGAAGTCTTTGAAAAAATTAAAGAGTTTAAGGCTCTTGTGGAGAATTAGAAAAATAAGAGAATTAAGGTGCCGAGGAAATATAATGGTGGAGAATTCTACATAAATGAATTCAAATAATTTTGTAAGAAGTGTGGTATATCAAGGAAGAATACTACTCCATACACACCTCTACAGAATGGAGTTGTATACATGATGAACATGATATTTGGAAAAATCAAAGATGTTGTCTAACATGAAGTACTAACAAGGGAGGAAGAACCAGATAAAAAAGAGTTTGAATTGAAGGATAATGAATCAAACTCTACATAAGAACATTAATAATAAGAAGAAGAGCCTCATACTCTAGTGTTGATGGGATCGTTTCAGGAAAGAATCCAAATGGAAATGTATACTCCACCTAATTTTCGTTCAATTTTTTCTTTATTTATTACTCATGATCATCCTAGCATTGTTAGGGAGGGAGTAGATTCAGAGGATGGAAAACTTTGGAAAAAGACCATGGTTGATGAAATTGCAACCTTGGATATAAATGAGGCTTGGGATGTAGTGGAGTTGCCGATTGGAAGAAACCCCATTGGTAGAAAATGGGTGTTTAAGAAGAATTTGAATGTATAAGGAAAAGTGGACCAATACAAATCTTGGTTAGTATAAAAAGGTTATTCCCAGGTAGGGGGAATTGACTTTGGTGATTTTTTGTTTCTGTTGTTGCCAAGTTAACCTCTATTAGATTTATTTTATCTATTGTTGCTACTTTTGTTTTTGAGGTAGAATAGATAGATGTGAAGACAACATTCCTATATGGGGATTTGTAAGAATAAATCTACATGAAGTATCCAAGAGTATTTTTAGTGAAGGGAAATATAGAGATGGTATGCAAGCTAAAAAAATCCATGTATGGGTTAACACAATCACCACGGATGTGGTATAAAAAATTTGATACATATATATTGGGAATTTGCTTCACAAGGAGAAAAGCGATCACTCTGTGTATTTCAAATTACTAGGTGATCGTCTTATCTATTTAGTCTTGTATGTGGATGATATGTTTATAATAGGAAACAACAAGTAAATTATCCAAGATATGACAACTTAATTATCCTCTAAATTTGACACGAACAATATTGGTGCTGCAAACTTTGTTTTGGGCATGGAAAATAAAATATATTGGGAAAACATGAAACTTTGTCTGAATTAAAGAAAATATATTGAGTCAATATTGTAGAGGTTTAATATGAATGAATGTAGACGGATCAAGGTCCCTATGCCTATAGGTGTAAATTTATCTGCAGATTAGTGTCCCAAGACACATGAAGAGGAAGAGGACATGTCCCATGTTTCATATCAAATATGGATTTAGTTAATTTGATATAAACATTTAACAATCAAATATTAAATTTTTAAATTTGATATAGACATTTAAAAATCAAATATTAAGAATAGAGTAAGCAATTAAGTGATTAGTCTGTGCTTGAGCAGTCGTCCAGGAGCCAAATCGACTATGTTTCACTCTGGTGTTAAAGATTTAGATTCAAATGACTTGATTTTCTATGCATAGATGATCTCTTATTAAAATTGGCTTTGACTTGGCCATAGGGGGACAACCTTGTGGCTAAGCCATGGGCATGCCCATGGCTTGGCCACATGGTTTTTTCCCTGCGGCCAAGTTAAATTCATTTCAAAAGTTTTGTATTTTATAAAAATTTCATAAAAAATTCAAACTATCCAACTTTTTATTTCAAACGTTTTGTATTTTATAAAAATTTCAAATCTTTAGGAATTCAATTTATAAATCCGTTTTTACATATGTAATATTAGAGTATCATATGTTATAAATATTATTTTACTGAATTCCTTGCTGTAGTAACCATTTTGTCTTGCCTTGAAGCTAATTCTCCACTTTGATTAATGCCTATTTCAATTTCTTCATATTGTCATGAGTCTTGGTCATATCTCTGTGTAAGACATGAGTGACCTACTTGTGTAGATTTGGCTTGTCCTTGAAATTCACCCGATCAACATTTAATGTAATATGGTTGGCTTTATAGTCAGCAACTGACTGAATTTCACATTTTTCAGTCTCTAGAACAACCAAATTCAACACTCACTTTTGATATGGATCCTCTTCCAAACCATAGTC
The DNA here is from genome assembly GCA_010110895.2 of Picea sitchensis. Taxonomy (NCBI): domain Eukaryota; kingdom Viridiplantae; phylum Streptophyta; class Pinopsida; order Pinales; family Pinaceae; genus Picea; species Picea sitchensis. The sequence continues at coordinate 33,597 of SNQJ01S0055558.1, forward strand.
TCTTATCATAGTAAAATGATAAAAAAGGAACCATTCTCCCACTCTGGTGTTGTTTTGAAATTGTAGTGACCCTTTGACTAAAGGAATAATTATAACGAATACTTCAGTGTGGATAATAAAGTCTAATATAGACATAAAAGAGTTTACAAACTGCAAAAAACATTCACTGGTGACATGTTCTCATACCATAGGCAACCACTCAATGGTTGGGAGAGAAACATGTTGGCTAGTCATTCACCATCCTAGACTTAAAATAACCCAGATGTGAGTATTTTTGATGGATTAACATATGGATCAAGTGAGGCTGGTACCTGAATGAACTGGTACCCCTAAAATCTAAAAATTGTTGGTGCATTATATTTGCCAAGAACTTGCAGAAGTCTAACCTTATGAAGGTTTGATTCTCGGGGTGTGACAAGGCTACTAGGAAATAATATGTTACAATGTAACATATAATTACATTGTAATATGTTATATAGTAATATATTTTATGACATACTACATTGTAATATGTTATGACATATTTCATTGTAATATGTTATATAGTAATATATTTTATGACATACTACATTGTAATATGTTATGACATATTTCATTGTAATATGTTATGGAAAATCTACATTAATATAGCACAACAAATAGAAAACAAACAATGAAGAATATGTAGTATATTCATTGTAGTGATTCCCTCAACCTCTAGAATAGATACACCGAAATATGTAACAATCACTTTGCAAAATAACCCAGATGTGAGTAGTTTTGATGGATTAACATATGTATCAAGTGAGACTAGTACCTGAATGACATGGTACCCCTAAAATCAAAAAATTGTTGGTGCATTGTATTTGCCAAGAACTTGCAGAAGTCAAACCTTATGAATGTTTGATTCTCAGGGTGTGACAAGGCTACTAGGAAATAATATGTTACAATGTAACATATAATTACATTGTAATATGTTATAACATATTACAAGGTAATATGTTATATAGTAATATATGTTATGACATATTACATTGTAATATGTTATGGAAAATATGAATTAATATATCACAACAAATAAGAAACAAACAGTGAAACATAGGTAGTATATTCACTATAGTCATTCCCTCAACCTCCAGAATAGATACACCGAAATATGTAACAGTCGCTTTTCATTGATAGAGAAACGGATAAACGACATCAATATTTCATGTCATGAGTCTTGGTCAGATCTCTGTGTAAGACATGAGTGACCTACTTGTGTAGATTTGTTTTTTCCTTGAAATTCATATGATCAACATTTAATGTAATATGCTTGGATTTTTAGTCAGCAACTGACTCGATTTCACTTTTTTTCAGTCTCTAGAACAACCAAATTCATCACTCACTTTTGATATGGCTTCTCTTCCAAACCATATACTCTTATAATTGTAAACTACTCAAAAAGGAACCAGTCTCCTACTTTGGTGTTGTTTTGCAATTGTAGTGACCCTTTGATTAAAGGAATAATTATAACGAATACTTCATTTTGGATAATAAAGTCTAATATAGACATAAAAGAGTTTACATACTGCAAAAAACCTTCACTTACATAAAAGATTTTACATGATCTCCTACCATAGGCAACCACCCAATGGTTGGGAGAGAAACATGTTGGTTGTTCATTCACCACCCTAAACTTAAAATAACCTAGATGTGAGTAGTTTTGATGGATTAACATACGGATCAAGTGAGACTGGTACCCCTAAAATTTAAAAAAAAAAATGGTGCATTGTATTTTCCAAGAACTTGATGAAGTCAAACTTTATGAAGGTTTGATTCTTTGGGGTGTGACAAGGCTACTAGGAAACCCAAAAACAATGATATCCATTATAAAACTATTATAAATAGAATAAAACTTTGAAACATAGGCATTATATTCATTGAAGTCATTCCCTCAACCTCCGGAATAGATACATTGAAATATGTAACATTTGCTTTGCATTGATAGCGAAATTGATAAACGACAACAATATTTCATGTCAAAGCCTCATTTACACAAGCATTTGAGCTAATAGATCATTGACCCTTGTTAATGATCTATTACCCTTTGTATTTACGCAATAATTTAGTTGAATATGAGCTTCTATTAAGCTTTGGATATAATACTAGTTGAAGATGGTGATGTATTACCCTTTGTATTTACACAAGCATTGGAATCACTGCTAAGTCCTCTTTGTCCACGGGGTTTCTGACACGATGGATCTACTAGAATGATTCAGAGGCCATTCTCATCCCATTTATCAGTGGGGTCACTGGAAGAAGGCTGGTAAGCATATAAACAACGCTTTATAACCACATATAAATGAATGTTTAGCAATGTCAAATAATCTAATCACAGACGCTTAGTATATAAAATGTTCCTCATAAATAGAATTCCAACAACTTGCAAACATATAATACATTTTCTCTATTAATGCCCCTTCCAAGTGTAATACAAATTTATTGATACTTAGTGCCATTTCTTTGTAGATGGAATATTTCTTCCATCCAACCAAACATGGCATAAATTTAATCGTTGATTTTCATAGACTGTGCTCCATACCTGTTGGATTCATGAAATCTGATTGCACATATAGATAACCGCTACTCCCTTACCAGACTTTGACCCATGTACTATTGGTGTATTTACCAAGGTTATTTGTGATAATATTAAGGAACCAAAATATATTTGAAATGGGCATGCATAGTAGATTTATGCATCACCCTATTATAATTGTGTCTAACATAAAGAACATTTCTATTAATTTTGTCTTTTTTTTTTTCTTCATAATTTTTGTTGGTCAATGTTGGAGATATTAACTCGTACTTGTCTTGTGCTTAAATTTTCATAAATTTCCAAAGGATATATATTGAGGATATATGTCGACACACGATTCTCCAAAAATTCCTCACAAACACTCTAGGCTCTCCCAAGAAGGAAGAAGAGGAACTCCTTCTTCGACTGAGACTCTGAGTGACCAACAACAATCTCGTTAGAGGAGATTTTCAAACGAGTCTGTGAATAGATCAACTGTAGAATGTGCTCAAGCAAGTGCTATGGATGCAACCTTATTAGATAGGTTGTGCATTGATACTGCTACACCTGAGAATGTAGGGAATACCTCAGGACAAGAGAATATTTCTAGTAATTTTCTTTGATTTTGTTGTATTTTTGTTGTATTTTGGTGTATTTAAATTTATGTCAAGTTAAATGTTGTAATTACTTTCAAATGTGTGTGTAGACAATGAGTTTAGAGAAAGGGACGACAATGAAAGAGAGAGTGGTTTTCATGAAGATTCTAATGTTGGTGTAGAGGGTGAAGGTGGATTTAGGAGGCCGCATTATCAAGAAACAAAAGATTACATGCCTACGTCCACCTATCCTTCAGATGTTGGTGATGAACTTCCCTAGGAAGGGATTACTGAAGCAATGACCCTTGAGCGATGCTTGGGTGTTAAAAGGATCTTGTAAATAACATTTATTTCCAAATGACCATTTGAGCGATGACCCTCTATCACACAGATTTTATCTACTCTCAAATCAATCCTTTTGGAAATAACATTTGAACAATGTGGAGCCACGCTGATGATATATTCATATCTCTTGCAATTGATTGTTATATTAGAAAATGATTGATCATTCATATCAATATGATACGTTGAGTGAAACAAACTTAGATTTCCACAATGATCACATTTCTTTCCACCAACACATTTTTTTTTGTAAAATAAATCATCATCTTCTCTTTCACATAGAATTTCAGATATAAAAGCATGGAATGTGGAAGGAGGAGGTGAGCTTGGCCATACAATTTTACCAAAATAAAAAAAAAGTGTCGTAATACAACACAAATTCCACATGATAATGAGAACAACAAGTGTCACGAACAATGATGGGTCTAACAAACCATGGTTTTTATTGCACAAATGTATTGATGGAAATTTTAACTTCTTTCTGCTCTTCTTTGAACTTATTGAACAATTATATTTCTGTCATTGTCAATATATGTTTTGGATGTTCTTCATATTGTTTTCATGCTATTATTTGTCGCAACACATCCCTTGTATGTGGTGAAACATGAGATTCTTCCAACCAACAATTACGGGCCAATTCTTTAAATTTTCTACAAGTCTATCTTTGTAGGGTTGTCTAGAAATCACTGTCCAACAAGTGAGTTCATCATTTGCATCTATTTGCAGTCGAAATTTTCTATGTTTGTGCAATTGTTTTCTTGACGTTCCCATAATTTTTTCCATGTGTCGTGTCAAATGATCTTTTATATTGCTAGATGAAACAACTACTATTTGTATTGCTCTACGTGAAACACTCACATCTTTTTTTCGAGATTTTCCAAAAGCTTTTAATACACTAGTTATATTGTCAAAGACATTTTGTTTCACCTTTGTATCTTTTGTCGACTTTTGAATACCCAATAATGATGTAGCTTCTTTTAACTTTCTTGACTTTATTAGACAGAGTAAAAGTTGAGCTTGTACTATTACTGATTTATCTTTGTAAAAAGTATTATACGTATTCTTAGTTCGATATCTTATATAATGCTTAGATTTTTTCTTCCCAAATTTGTCAGTATCAACATTTTCTAATATTTCATCATCAATGTTGATAGATTCTCCTGCATATTTCAATTTAAAGTTTATATTAAAAAACAAAACCCAAAGAGCCAGACATGGAATTCCTTTCAAACTATATATACAAGTGTTCATCTTGTATTATCTATAGGATATTAAAAAACAAAACCCGAACATAAATTCACTAAACTATATATACAAGTGTTCATCTTGTATTATCTAAATTTATGTACATACCTATAGGTGATTCGTCTTCTGCTTCAATTTCGGTTTCAACGTCTTCTGCTTCAATTTTGGTTTCAATGTCTTCATCGACATTATGATACAAATCTATTTATGTTTTTTGAAAAACATCAAATTGTAATTACAATCAATTATATTAAACAATATTTTAAATTTGAATTCTATACTTTTAATATAGACAATATGTGCATGCATACCTGGTTGGACTTCTTCTTGTTGAAAATATCTATTTACATTATCATCGTTTATTTCTTCAATATTGCACGTTCTCGTTTCTTTCTCCAATAATGTTGTTTCCTTTGTTTGTTATGGAGAGTATCATCTTGAGTGCGATCAAATTTTCTCTTGCGCAAACTTTTGTTTCCCATCACTTTTATAGTTATTTGTAAAAGATATGTTCAACAAAGACTTCACCTTGAAAAAATGCTCAACATTTATCTTTCAACATATAAACTGTTATTCCAATAAAAAATTGAACAAACATCAATTACCTTATTCAACAAAAACCAAAAAGATGATTCAAAAATTTGTTTAGGTGCTCTAGAAAACCATCAAATAAACGATGAATTGTGTTAAATGTGTTCGGTAGAAAGCGTATTTATACGATTTGGTGTGAAATGAAATGATACGACTTGTATTTTCATTTTTTTCGATTGACGGAATTCACTCAACCATCTTTCAACTGAAACAAGGTTTTTTCGGCCGAAAACCTTGGAAACCATTAAGTTTTGACGATTTCCGTTAGAATTTAGTCTTTTGGCCGAAAAAATATTGTTTCGGCCAAAAGATTCTTTCAGCCGAAAATGAGAAATTGGGACTGTAAATAGAAACCAGAGAATTGCCCCAAGCTTACCTAAACTTTGGAGGTTGCAGGCTCGTGCAAATACTCAGAATTTGGTTTCACAAATGACACCAACATTTGCAAAATTGAATCTACTTTCAATTCCTATAATTTGTTTTCATTTTCATTATTTTTATCTATTTTTATTTAATTTAAAAAAAATAATTAATGCATAATATTTTTAACAGACATTATGATTCAGTGAAATGAAATATCTGTATCTCTAAACATACACAGTGAAAAATTTATATTGATAATCCTTAAACTGTTCTTTTCAAAAGGGTATTTTTAGATTTTATTTTTAAGTAAAAATTAAGATAGATACAAGGTGGAGGAAAATATGTGTCTAAAATCTGCAATGTTTTCATCTTGGTCGACTTCAAAAAATTCTAGAAATTATAATATTCATCCGTTAGATTCAAAATTATAGTCATAATAAAATAGAGTCTCTCTAGATTGTTGTTGTATATTTCGTTTGTTAAAAACATAAGTTTAATAATATATACATTGTTGGAGGAAAAAATAACTTATTATGATTCCTTTCATGTTTAAGGAACGTACTGTTAAACAATTGTCAAATTGACATATCAAATCTTAATTAAAAAAAATTGAAAAATATTTATTGGAAATCTAACAAAATTCTTCACAAGTTTTTTTTTTTACGATAAAGTGAAATTGTAAATAAAAAAATAGTTTTGTATGCCGGAGGTTAAAGAACTTGTGAAAATATTGTTTTTTTTCTCATAAAACAAGAAAAATAGACACACATCTTCATGATTTCACCCTTCCATATGATGGAATGTAAGGAAATGTTAACCCTTTTAGAATAAAATGCAAAGTTATATAGTGATGATGGAACTAAAGAGTCATATGGTATTTTGTATCGTCAATTGGTGGGAAGTTTAAACTATCTTACCACTACTAGACCAAGCATAGCATATACAATCGACATCCTTAGTGAGTTCATGGCCAAGCCTTATGAAAGCCACTAGAAAGCTGCAAAAAAATTCCTCTGATACCTTAAAGAAACAATTAATTTTGGTATTATGTATACTGATGAATCTGATGTTGAGTTTATAGGTTTCTATGATTCAGATTGGAAAGGAAATCTTGATGAAAAAAGGTCTACCTTAGGCTATGCATTCCATATGGGATCGTGAGTCATGTCATGGAATAGCAAGAAACAACCAATTGTTTCTTTGTCATCAATAGAATTTGAGTACAAAGCTTGTCCAATGCTACCTGTGAAGCAGTTTGGTTGAGGAGAATTATTGCAGATGTTGAAGAGAAGAAAAAAGGACCAACAAGCATCAATTTTGATAATCAAAGAATTATCAAACTGGCATATAATCTAGTGTATCATGCAAGATCAAAGCACATAGAGTTACACACCACTTTGTGAGAGATAAGATTGAGTCAAAGAAAATTGATTTGATTCATTGTAATACAAGTGATAATGTGGATGATATATTTACCAAGCCTCTTGGAAAGATCAAATTTGAAATTTTTATAAGCAAGTTAGGTGTTGTAGAAAATCCATTTCTCCATTAAAAGGGAATGTTGGAATAATGTCAAAATTAGGATATTTCAAATAATGTAAAAATTAGGGTTTTTTATTGAGTTGTTGTGTGTCTTTCTCAAATCCACAATTGTAGGAGGTTGGTCCAATATGGTTATATGAGCTCTCACTTATAAAATGTAATTGATTTCTTTGATTAATTCAATGTGTGTGAGCATCGTCTCACTTGGAGAATTGCTTGAACTTCTTGGGGTCACATTGGGGGCACCTTCCTTGTAAATATTTTGGTAGGGAAGGTAGTTTAGATTGTCTAAAAGGTTTGGAACTCACTCATTAGAATCTGTAGAGAGTCAGAAAACATCATGAAGGAAAATTCTTCTCCTTCTAGAAATATCCTTCTAGAAAATTAAAAAGTAAAGACACTTTTTCTCAAGGAAAATTCATCCCCTTCACACTTTTAAAATCCAAGTTGGGTCCTCATTGTATATGAAATTGTTGGATTTTTAGATTTAAGTGATTATTTCCTCGAAGTTTTTCAGCATGCTGAGTCCATTTCTGCATTCAGAAATGGATTCTAAACAACCAAAAATAGTGATTCTTGTAAATTTATATAGTCTAATTCCGGTGAAAAAAGCCATTTCGTAGAACAACTAGCCAACGCCTTTTCATATCAGTGAAATGATGTTCTTAAAGAATGGTTTAACTATTATAGGCATCTCATCATGGACGTGAGTGATACTTACATTATTTAAATATATAAATTTATAATACTTTATAAAGTTAAAAAAAGTAAAATGACTTCTAAAGTTAAAGATAGTGACATGTACATCAAATCATATATCAATAAGGGTTTGATTATTTAAATATATAAATTTATAATACTTTATAAAGTTTTAAGGTTCTAGGTAGAGGGGAGAGAAAGGTAGGGAGGG
>SNQJ01S0055558.1:43559-67918 GCA_010110895.2 Picea sitchensis
TTCCTCCCCCGACCATGGTCCAGGAAATGTGACTCATACCTAGAGATCAAAACCTTCTAATGGTTCACATATCAAAAATAGGAGGGAGATGATACTCTAAGTACATTACACATGTTGGTTAAAGGATATTTTCTTGGATTTGGACGCCTCAAAGCTTACTTTAGGTCTTAATGCATAATTTTTCTCCCTTGACCATGTCTAACGCCCCAGAACCCATACTTGGATATTAAAACCTTCTAACAGTGTCCACATTGCAACTCGAAGGACAAATATTCACAAAGAGATCATCTATGGTGGTTTTAGGACTCATTGATGGCTCTTGAGCCCTACAGGCTAATTTTTAGGCCTAATTAACAAGTTTCATCACTTGACCTTGGTCCAAGTCTTCATATTGACACCTACTTCTCGAAAAAACCTAATCGTGATAATACTCCCACTAAGAGATAAATGATATACTTGGGAGGTCATATGTGTGGGTTAATCAAGGTGTTGTTCATGGTTGAAGATTTCACAGGAGTTCACCATGGATGATTTTAAGGATGGAATTTTATTTTAAAATGTAGAAAACTTGGTGAATCTTACTTATCCTTCATATGCCAACTATAAATGTTTGGCGATATTTTTGTAAAAATATTCAAATTTCTAAGGATTTTCTATAGTTTATATAAAATTTTGGCGATTTTTAAGGTAAAATAATTTTATCCTATAGAATTTGGGTGAATCATTTTTAAAATAGCGAATCTCGTTTTTGGAAAAACCATGGAAAATTAGCCCATGAGAGAAATTTAGCCCCTAAAATCATCTATNATAAAATTTTGGCGATTTTTAAGGTAAAATAATTTTATCCTATAGAATTTGGGTGAATCATTTTTAAAATAGCGAATCTCGTTTTTGGAAAAACCATGGAAAATTAGCCCATGAGAGAAATTTAGCCCCTAAAATCATCTATGGAGTTCACAATGTTTGTTTGTGGCCCTAGATGCATGCGTTCACGGTGTTTTTTATGGACTTGGCCTATGGTTGGGGATATGAGTGCCACTAGGTGGTTTTAAAATATTGGTATGTGTCCCAAGGTTTTGAAAACAATATGGATGTGTTGTTTGTTGTGTCGGGGGAGTGGGGGAGGCAGGGAGGCCCCCCTATCCAAGGTTGAGGGGCGGTGTTGGGTATGTATTATGTTGTTTGTATGATTGTTCCCATGTATTTTACACTGATATGGAACAAGGGGAGGTTGGAGGTTTGGGGCTAGAGACCCTGAAAAAACTTATGGGTGGTTTTTGTGTCAAATTTTGGCATTTTTGCGACATACGGTTTTATCTTTTTGCAGTGTTGTGGAACATGGATTTCATCCCATGGTTTTCTAATTTTCTTTAAGGAATTACGGATGCAATCTAATTTAGTTCAATGGATTAGGGGTTGTTTGGATGTCGTGGGATCCTATATACTATATTGTAAAAATGAAATTGGATGATGAATAAGAATTCTAGGTGCAACTCTAAACAAGTTGGTCTTCTCGATTTGGGTTTCTAGGGTAAATCACCGTATATATGTGTGATTTCCATTTTTTATTTTTTTAAGAATCTATGTGTGCATTGCATTATTGTAAAAGGTTTAAAACTTATAGGCGGAATCCCCTAATCAAAATGTTTGGGTGGTTCATAGTGGGTCACAAGAGGTCACCTCACATGGATTTTGTGTTGGTAAGAATGCAAATGTGTTCCTAATAAAACATGTGGTTTAGGAATGCGTGTGTGTTCTAGAGCACATGCACATTCTTTCCATTTCAATTTTTTTTCAAGCGGAAATGAAAACTCTAGCATACATGTTTGTTGAGTTGGTTGCCTCAGATTTAGGTTCGAGATGACAAACCTAGTGGTGTGGTCTACAAATACATTAAAAGATCCATTTTTATGAACACCTCTCAATATATCTATTTTTGACATTATTTTTCTACGGGCTACACAAATCCATTATTGATGAAACTACAAACACAGATAAAGTTGACCATGTTGGTTGACCATGTTTCTACCTCATATGTCAAGGGGATTGGGCGTTCTTACCCAATTCTTGCAACCTCAAGGTTTGTGAAAATGGACGTCACAATGGGGATATGCACCCACCTATCCTAGTGATCTCATCCCTACATGGATGGGAATTCCCTGCATACCCATAAATTTTCTTATTTATCACTCAATATTTTTAATGTACCCCAAAATTTACATAAATATATATATTTTTTATAGGTGCATTGATACTTCTTACTTAATCGCTAATAACAAGTTGATAGTCTGCTTGTGAGGTCATACTTATTACATTAACTCGGTACATGCCACAATAGTCGTCTCAACAGACTAGAGATTTATCTATAGGGGAAGCTACCCCAACCTAGATTCTACTTTAAAAAAAAACTAAAAATATTCCACTTCATATCTAATGAAGGAGTACCACACAATATTCCCTTACAAATGTACTCTTTCTTATCTATAGTTTTAAACCTATATATTGATACTCATTTGTAAAATCCGATGGACATATGCTCCTTACCACAATCCTATATAGGTATATACATATAAATAACCTACGTTTATAGTCGGACAAGGTAGTGTATTTTCATAAATCAAATTTTTATGCTAGTTTATCTTTTCTCCATAGTCTTTAATGTTACCCAAACGGGAACTATATAGATCTAATTTAACAATCATGTTGTTACCGAAATGTGCACTTTAACTATTACATGAAAGGTAGTTCTTGGTAGTATCTCTTTAGTTAAGACCTTAATATGGTAGTTGGAGGGGAACTAACATACACTAGTTGTAAATATCAGACTCTGATACATACAATACATAACCCTGAGGGTCAAGATTCTGTTGGGATGAAAGGTCATAACTCTAGACCTGACAACCTATTGAATCTGACCTCAATCCTTCTATCCAACACTATATATGTCGGCTTAATGACTCATATTTGCAGTGACCATCATTAAGGTTTGGTTAAATGCGAACTCAGACTGGCCCGTAAATGTCATAATGCCTTTGTTCTCGACAATTATTAGGGTTGTGAAAAGTATTGATCCTAGGTTTTCGTGACCAATGTGGAGGTTCGAAGCACATTTAACCACATGGGAATGTACCCACACATCCCTTCACCATTACTATGAGAAGTGAGAGGTTCTTGTTAACTAAGTCTCACTTTCTTTTAGCGCTTACGCATTTTCGTAATACTACCTGGTATCAATCTTTGAAATGTTTCTGTGTGTGAAAATAAAACGAGGTGGAAAGGTGACCAAAAGGTTCCTGTTCTATGTAATGCATGAGGATGGGTGTGTGACCATCTGGTTTCCTCCTTACCAGGTATGTTTTCATCTACTCTCATGATTATGTTGTCCTGTATAATAGGTAGTTCGAAGGGTTAGTTGTTAATGAGAGTCTCGATAACTATTGGTTGACTTTCGCTTATCCTATGTTTCTTGGATATTTTCTATACCCATTCTTCATATTGTATAATTGTAACCCATCCTGTGGTGGTCATGATATTAGCTTACCCTATGAATGATACCACCCTCCACTCGTGCTACTCGTTGAGGCTCTGTATGAAGTTTACCTAGTCAGCTCAATAAAAAAACTGGGTTAGCCTTGTTTCATTACAAGGTTCCTTTTTCTTTTACTGTCGGAAACAACCATCCTTAGACTTCTTCTTAAAGCTTAATCTGGTAATTTTTTGTTGCTTTCAATCATGGCATGCTGAATTTTGAAACCCCATGGATGAAATCTTCTCGGAACTTCCATAGTACTCTTAACGTTTCATACAGGTAGTGTAATATACCTCAAAAACTGTCTGAAAAAAAAATAAAAAAATTGTTTGTATAAATATCCTTGAATAGTTTGAGATTCAAGCAAGTAATCTTTCTGTTATAAATCTTGAGTCTGAAAGTTTGCAAGAGTCCTTATTGTCGTCGAATGTGATTACCATTCAACTTAAAGTTTTCTGATCGACGATAAGTGTTTACTCCTCATTTCAATGTTTATTTCAATTCCTGTAATTATAATTACTTTCCTATCTGTTTGTACCTATAACCATTACCATAGTCTTAACAACACAAACAACTTTGGGAATTTATGGCCAAATCCTTACGCGTTATACCCTACAAATAATCCATTACCATATGTTTACAATACAAACGACTTTGGGGGTTGATGGCCTAGGCCTCATGCATTAGTCCATACACATAATCACACAATGAAAATGACCAAACAGACTTAGGTAAAAGTAGAGTATTAGTCTATACTCTGCAAAAAGTTTAAATATAAACAGACCCCTATAATTTTTTTTTTTAAATATCTGGATACAGGATAGTGGTTAGGTAAGGCCTTCCAGTTAAACTCAGAGTACGCATATTTCATAATCCTCCGATCATATTCAAATTCACCTACACCGTTGGATCAAAAGTACTGGGTCTTGCACTTATTCCATATGCCCACTGGATGTGACCATGGGCCTAATCAAAATGCCTTTCACATTTCGACATTTCAGCATTTCGACAAGTCACAATCCCTGAAATGGAGCCAGATCAACGGTTCAAAAAACTCCATAATCTAATCCCTTCTTTTCTTAATCGAACGGCTAATGGGATTTAGACGTTTTTCCCTTCGAGTCATCGTGACTCCAACATTATAAAATTCATGATAAAAAAATCTCTGAAGTGATCAGACGGTTCACATAACCCATTGATATGGATGGTTGATGGAATTTCAGAGTTTTGCCTTTCGGGTTTTCGATACTCACAATAGCCCCTTTCGGTATTTCAGAGTTCGAGACTTCATGATGGTGGAGTTTCTGCTTGCTATGTAAAACCCCTAAATAGAAAGTTTCAATGTGACGTAAACCTACTGATGTCACACGTGGATTGACACGTGTTGAATAACTGCCACATGTCACTCTGATTCATGACTTACATGTGCCTGAAATGTTGAATCAACTTGACACTTGTCATTGCTTGATTGTGCCACATGTCCTTAGCTGACGTGGTTTGTTGATGTGTCAGTTTTGGGATTTCGAGGTTCACTACTTAAAAGGTTAAAGTTCCTTTGATCTTTGATTTCACGATTTGCGAAACTCCGAAATGGAGTCTTTGACATGCTCTGATATTTCGCATTTCACGATTTCATCATTCTTGTCGTGAGTGTCCTTGACACATCCAACTCCTGGTATTCGAAACTCTGAAATGGCGATTAAGTCGTGGTTTCGCATTTCGCGATTTTATCATTCTTGTCGTGAGTGTCCTTGACACCTCCAACTCCCGGTATCCAAAACTACGAAATGGCGATTAAGTCGTGGTTTCGCATTTCTTGATTTTATCATTCTTGTCGTGAGTGTCCTTGACACCTCCAACTCCCGGTATCCAAAACTTCGAAAGGGAGATTAAGTTGTGGTTTTGGTACCGTTGATTAAGGGTAACCCGTTTTGTGATGGTAAATTCTATCGTTGGAAGTAAAACACCATATGGGATGTTCATTTGTTTCAATTCCGAACGAGATATGTAATACTATTTTTAAAATAATTACAGGGTTTCCCTTCCGCCTACTTGTAATGGCATACTGGTTATTTTATTGGTTTAATATACTAGTGCCATATTGGCTACTTCCTCGAAAGGATTTTGAAAAAGGAAAAAATACTCGGCTATTGCCGACTATATGTGTATCTTTTTTATAGTTGACTCCAGATCGCATGATGGTATATGAATTCAATTTGCACTTATTGTACTTGTGTTAAAGGCTTTTCTTTTGAAATTTTAGGTGATTGTGTTGTTATTTACACAGTTAGGAATTTACTCAGGGGTATGTTTTAAGTTTTGGGATGTCCCTTCTTCCTTGGGCCTTCGCGCCTCTCGTGATTAGTTCTGGTAATTAAACTGTGCTAATTTGATTCACTCCAATTATTTTCCAACATTTCAACCTATAACTTTTCATTAAACACCGGTTGATATAAAGATGTGTAAATGTTATAGATGGTCTATAATAATTCTTGGCATTCGCAAGGTCACTTCTATACTTTAAATATACATATATATATCTTAGACACTTGCGATTATGGCTATCTCCTAAAAAACAAATCATGACTGTTCAACTGGTACATGGAAGAAATCTTAGTTAATTACTCTATTGTGGTGCGTGCCTTTATATATCAGAAATGTCCATATATATATATACACTATGCAGTTTTCCATTTGCATTCAATATGTAGGTAAAATCAAATCTGCATCACAATTTACTTGTGGGGTTTTCAACTACGACGCTTTATCTTACTACAATAGTAATCCAAACCACAACACAAATCTTCTTTAATAATTGACTAGTCATATCCTTCCAGCTAGTATAGTTTCGGGAACTAGTATTCATAACAGTAATGAGATGCATCAAAGATAATCCATTCCGAACTAGTAGAGAGACATTCTAGCAATTCCTAAGTTTGCAATAGGATGCATTCGATATTTCGTCCTTAATATTGTTTCTAACAGATACATTCTATCAAGTATGTAACCATTTAACATTCAATCAGAGAAGGGACAGAAATAACATATATGAAATAATACGCTGAAAGACAAAGGGAATAGCCACGTTCCTCCCAATCATAGAACAGGGTAGCCAAACTACTTTCCTGAATCACCCCCTAGCCTGACCATGAATCCATGAGGGTGAACTTGGAAAATCTTCTTTTTATATATGTCCTACAGCTCCATCAGTTTTTACCTTGCCTCACACTCAAGCAGTGTTCATAACATCAAGTAAATCAAAAGTCTCATTTCCCAGCATACTTGGAAGCGTCCTGCCTCCTCTCATATGCTATTTATCATTTGCGGAGGTCTTTTCCCTCCCTTGGGAATTTTTGCAGCTTTCTAAATCCCTAATTTTTAGGGGCTTCCAATGGCCAAATCACTTATTTTCCACTTGTAATAATCATCCCAGAGGTAGTTCCAACATGTTCCCCACTCATGGAGTCATGGTCAACTAAATTTAACATGGTTGTTCCATTTGTCCTCCTGCAATCAATATAAAATATTATGTTTCCATACAAGTGTCATGGTCAAATAGTTAGTTGAGTCAAATAAGGTCTCTCCCCAACAGTCAAAATAATTAATTACAATTACCAAATTCGAAATTTGGAATTGCTATAAATTGATTTGTTTTTTCAAATTCGAATTTACTAAAAACGGAATAAATTTCCAACAATTTTAAATTTCAAAAATATTTTATTTTTGGGGATGTCACATCCTTTCCCCCTTCAGTAAAACACTATCCTCAGTTTTCATTCCTTTCCTAGAACATGATTAGATGAGATTTCCGGAAATCTCCTTCCAACTCCCAAGTGGCCTCCTCAGGACTAAAGTGCTTCCCTTGTACCTTTACCTGAGCGATGTCTCTGTTCCGAAGTTCTATTTCTCTTCGGTCCAGAATGCATAGGGGTTCCACCTGGAACTCGCCTTTGGGTTCCACCTACACCAAGTTCCAATCAATCTTATGAGTAGGGTCATGAATATACTTTTTCAGCAACAAAACATGAAATACATTATGAATTCTTAGATTAGTTGGAAGTGCAAGTTGATATGCTACGGGTCCAATTCGAGATAGTATCTCGAAGGGCCCACAAAACCTGGGTGCCATCTTAGCACAATTCCCTAACTTCAATGAGATTTCGAGCTTTGACCTTCAAATAAACATGGTCTCCTATTTGAAATTCCAAGTGTCTTCTTTTCTGATCTGCATAGCTCTTCTCTCTGTCCTGTGCTTCTTTCAAGTTCTGTTGTACCTTTCTTACCATATTCTCCATTTCTTGGAGCATCTCTAGTCCAACCATGAGTCTGTCAATCGAGTTATCCCAACTAATTGGAGTCGCACACTTTCTTCCATATAGTATTTCGAAAGGGCTCAACTTAGCTGAAGTTTGGTACCCATTGTTATATGCAAATTCTACCAAGTGCAGGTAGTCTTCCCACTTGCTTGGTTTTGTTCTTACGTACATGCAAAGCATATCCTCTATGATTTGGTTTGTCTTTTCGGTCTGTCCATCTATTTGTGGATGATAGCTTGTACTGAAATTCAAGTTAGTGTTTAGCCCTGCAAACAATTCCTTCCAAAAAGCGGATGTAAATTTTACGTCTCTATCTGAAATCACCATTTTAGGAATACCATGCAGTCTAAAAATTTCTTTCATGAATATTTCAGCAATACTTATAGCTTTAAAAGTAGACTTTACAGGAATAAAGTGTGCAAACTTACTGAGTTTATCGATTACAACCATGATAGAATCATTATGTTTTTGAGTTTTAGGCAAACCTATTATAAAGTCCCGTGATATGGTTTCCCATTTCCATTCTGGTACTGGTAATGGCTGTAATAGGCCGGCTGGATGCTGGTCCTCGGCCTTAACATGCTGACAATCTTGGCACCTAGCCAAGTACTCTATTGTTTCTCCCTTCATATTAGGCCAGTAAAATAGTTTTCTAAGTGCTGTTATTGTTTTTTGGTAACCTGGTGTTATCCATAAATTTGGTCATCATGATGATGTAATGATTATGGTGAACTCAAGCTCTTCATTAGAATTTCATCCTGAGAAAGTTACCTTTGTCTTTTTCTAGAAACCACAGTTTTGAGGAAGGTTCGCAGGCTGTCAATACATTTGCCTGCGAGAATGCATGATTCTCGTAGGCTACCTTAAGACAGGGTGCGAGAGGTTCGCACTGTGCCTCACTGTTAGGGTGCGAACATCTTCTAAATAAAGGAAAAAGATAGATTCTCGAACCTTCTAGAAGGGAATCTTCTAGAAGGATGAGATGGAATTCAAATGGTTATCTAAGTACCATCTTTCCTGATATCTTGGGATCATTCCTATCCAAGTAACTAATCCATTCTCTCTTATAAATTGATAGGATTCTCATGGAAAAGTTTAGAAGCAAACTAGCAAGAGATTTTTTGGAGAATTAGTGGAAGATTGCATGAAGGACTGATGCTACAACAGCTAGGAATACCAGCAAGGTTATCAAAAGTGGTTGACCTTCTTCATGCATGAGCAAGTGTGTGTGTCAGATCTAGGAGCCATCGAAAGGAGGTTTGCAACATCAAGGCTCAGGTTGTAAGTCTTACTTTCTATCAATTTAATACAGTAATATGTCCCTTTCCCATAAAGCTAATGTCACTTTATTACATAACTCCTTGATCATATGTATAGATTAGCTATTGAATATATTGAGTTGTCTTCATTTCAATTGGTTTGTACTGTTGTGGTCTTGACGACACAAGAGCATTGGAGCGAAGCTGGACAACAAAGATCCAAGGAAGCGATCATAAGGTATGTTCATGATTCTTGCCTCCTAGTTCATTCAATAGTTTAAATCTAGGGAAAGAGTATTATTCTGTCCTGTTTTGTTCTAGATCCAGGTGGATCTAGGGAGATCGGTTTGTTTCCGCACTTACAGATTAATCCTAAAACACCTGGATGGCTAGAATACAATTTCTTATGCACTTCGTCCAAAACTGTTAATTTTAACTCTGCTGAATCTGGTATGTAAAGTCTGTTTTTAAATCGTAATAGTCCCTTCTCGTCAATACTTAGATCTGGTTTATCTGAGTTTGCGATACTGTTTTGTAATTATTCCATCATATTATTGTAATTTTCGGCGTTAATACCTGCCGTCCTTACCCTTTGTTCCAGATCACTTTCAGCCCTGCCGATATTTATCTCAAATAACCCATGGACTCTTCTACTTAAAGCGTCTGCTACTTTATTTTCCTTACCCTTGTTATGTCTGACCTCAAAGTTGAATTCGCTCAAGAAGGCTAGCCACCTTGCTTGTCTTGCATTAAGATCTGCTTGGTTAAACATATATTTCACTCAACTATTATCCGTCTATAGTAGGAATTTTCTGCCCATTATATAATGTCGCCACATTTTTAAGGCATGTATTACTGCTGCCAATTCTAAGTCATGAGTGACATAATTTCGCTCATGTTCTTTTAATTTTAGGGACTCGTAACAAATCACGTGCCCTTCCTGAGATAGGACACCACCTAGTCCCTCTTTACTTGCATCAACACAAACTGTGAAGTCTTTATCTGGGTCTACTACCTTCAAAATGGGTGCCATTGTTAATAATTCTTTCAGCTTGTTAAAGCTGTCTTGACACTTTTGCAACCAGTTAAACTTGGTTCCTTTCTTTTATAGTGACGTGATAGGGTAGGCTATCTTGGAAAACCCTTATATAAACCTACGGTAATATTTGGTGATTCCCATGAATGATCGTATATCCGCTACATCCTTAGGTACCGACCATTCCATAATGGCTTTTGTCTTTTCCGGGTCTATGACAATGCCTTCTGCTGAAATTACATGTCCTAGATATTGTATTTCTTTCTGATAAAAGTCACACTTGTCAAATTTGGCGTACAGTTTGTGTTTCCTCAATGTTTGCATAACTATCCTTAAGTGTTCATTATGTTCTTCTTCCATTCTTGCATAGACCAGAATATCGTCGATAAATACTACCACGAACTTGTCCAAGTATTGACTGAAAATATTGTTCATCAGGCACATAAACGTGCCTGGTGCGTTAATGAGTCTGAAAGGTATGAATACGAATTCGTAGTGTCCATATCTTGTCCGAAAATATATTTTTCTTATGTCCTCGTCCTTTATCCTAACTTGATGATAACCGGATTGTAAATCCAACTTTGAAAATATCTTGGCCCCACCTACTTGATCGAACAAACCATTTATCCTTGGTAAGGGGTAATTGTTCTTAATAGTCAGTTTGTTCAGTTGTCTATAATTGATACATAGTCTTAGAGTACCGTATTTATTTTTCACAAAGAGGACCGGTGCTCCCCATGGTGAAACACTCGGTCTGATATACTCTTTGTCCAACAATTCCTGTAATTGGATTTTTAATTCTATCAGTTCTGGTAGACTCATTCGGTAAGGTACTTTTGAGATAGGGGCTGAACCGGGCAATAGGTTTATGGAGAAGTCTATTTCCCTTATAGGAGGAAATTCTGGTATCTCATCCACAAACATGTCTCTGAATTCAGGTACGACAGCAAAGTCTTCTAACTTTGGTTTATCTTCTTTTTCTAATAGATTCGTCACTTGGATGGCATAAACTTGGAATCCCTTTCTAATACATTTCTTGACTTGCATTGCTGAAAATTGTCTGACAAATACAGGTTTTGATATGCCTTGGGCTGTTCTAACAGTTCCAAAATCATCTTTATAACTAAGTATCTTCGTATAACACTCTAGTACTGCTTTGTGTTGTTCCAACCAATCCATCTCGATAATCATATCATAAGATCCTAGTGGTAAGATGTTCAGATTGGTCCTTATCTTTTGACCACCTAAGTTGAACTCAAAATTAGAAATAAAGTCAACTACTTTCCTTTTAGTACCTGTTGCTAGTTGTACTAGCCATGATTTTGCGTGCTTTAGTTTCTTAAGTTTATTCGACTCTACTATATTAGGAGTAATATAACTTAACGTAGCTCCAGGGTCAATTAAAATAGAAATTCAAGTGTCATTGATTTTACCTTTGATTTCTACCACCAAGGACTGGTGGTCAACTTGTCGACCATCTATGGTTGCTTTTATCTGATGCAGGCTTCTGCCCATGTCTCCCACTATCGAGGCTTCCTGCAGATTATGAACGACAATTCTGTTTGCTGAAGTTAAACATGGACAGTTCCTCCTTAGATGAGGCTCTCCACACTCCCAACACTTTAATGGCTCGTGGGAGTTGCCCCAAAACTTCTTCATTCCCAGGTTTACCGGTTTACCACTACCTTGCGTATTCAGATGATTGGAGTGAAAATCCTTCCTTGGGAAACTTTTTGTTGCATTCTGATCATGAGATGGCTAGTATCCCTTCTTCCACTAGTTCATTCGATCTTTCTTTTTATCTTTCCAGGTCTTGGGAAACTCTACCCGCTATTTATACTGGTCATAGCACATTCGTGCTTTCCTGAATACCTCACTCAAGGATTTGGGGTTGTCAAACTCAATTCTGTCCTGGTAGGCCTGTGGTAAACAACTTAAGAATTGTTGGATTTTTACCTTATCCTCTCGGATGTACGGTACAAACCTTAGTAGTTCCAGAAATTTATTTATAAGGTCCTCCATCGTCATCTGTCCAAGTCGTAACTCATAAAATTCTTTTGTCTTCCTTTCATAATAGCTTTTAGAAAGGTATTGTTTCTTGAAATACTTCATAAAGTCAGACCATTCCAACTATTTATCCTTTAGTCCCTTCGCCAATTTCAGGTCCTGCCACCAAATGCTAGCCTTCCCCTTTAGATTGTAGATGGCCATTTTGACCTTCATGTTGCTGGAATAGTTGTAGATCTGGAAGTATTTTTTGATGTCCAACAACCATGCCTCAGCTTCTTCTCCTGTCCTGGATTCTCCATCAAAGGTAGTTGGTTTAATCTTTTTAAATTCTCCTTCAAGGTGGTTTACTTGTTTTCTTTTTCTGTCTGGTATAGTTTTGTCTTTAGCTGAAGGTGTCCCTTCAGACAAACTGTCTCCTTTTTCTGTTTTCGGTCTAGAATTCTTGGAGGCCCTTTTGCTGACTCCTTCATCATGGTTATCGTCTTTTGGGATTTTCTTGGTTACTATACTACGCAACAGGACTTCATTTATCTCTTGTTGTTTCTGCTGTGCTTTCTTCAATTTTTCAGTGTCCGCCTTGAAAACCTGCAGTTCAACAATAAGGTTCCTCATTGTTCCCAACACCTCTATGGGTGAGCTTCCATCACTGTTCTGTCTTGGATCTCCAGGAGGTCCTTACTGCGAATTTCCTTCCATCCTAATTTCTGTACCCTCCCGAGCTGCCATAATTTACAAAAACAAAAAGGGCTTTCTGTTTGTAACCATAAGATTTATTAGTTTTAAATAAATCAGAATAAATATTAAGTAGCTAATGTGGCCCTGTTCAGGCCCAGTGTTGTAGATTTTGCTCTGATACCATATGTAATATACCTCAAAAATTGTCTAAAAATAAAATAAAAATTGTTTGTATAAATATCCTTGAATAGTTCAAGATTCAAGCAAGTAAGCTTTCTGTTATAAATCTTGAGTCTGGAAGTTTTCAAGACTCCTTACTGTCGTCGACTGTCATTACCATTTAACTTAAAGTTTTCTGATCGGCGATAAGTGTTTATTCCTCATTTAAATGTTTATTTCAATTCCTGTAATTATAATTACTTTCCTATCTGTTTGTACCTATAACCATTACCACAGTCTTAACAACACAAACGACTTTGGTACTTTATGGCCAAATCTTTATGCATTAGACCCTACAAATAACCCATTACCATATGTTTACAATACAAACGACTTTGGGGGTTGATGGCCTAGGCCTCATGCGTTAGTCCATACACATAATCACACAATGAAAACGATCAAATGGACTTAGGTAAAAGTAGAGTATTAGTCTATACTCCTTTGCGAAAAGTTTAAATATAAACAGACCCCTATAATGTTTTTTTTTAAAATATCTAGATACAGGATAATGGTTAGGTAAGGCCTTCCGGTTAAACTCAGAGTATGAATATTTCATAATCCTCCTATCATATTCAAATTCACCTGCACCATTGGATTACAAGTACTGGGTCTCGCGCTTATTCCATATGCCCACTGGCTGTGACCACGGGCCTAATCAAAATGCCTTTCACATTTCAACATTTTGGCATTTCGGCAAGTCGCAATCCCCGAAATGGAGCCAGATCAACGGTTCACAAAACTCCATAATCTGATCCATTCTTTTCTTAATCTAACAACTGACGCGATTTCAACGTTTTTCCCTTCGAGGCATCGTGACTCCAACATTATAAAATTCATGATCACAAAATCTCCAAAGTGATCGGACGGTTCACATAACCCACTGAGATGGATGGTTGACGATATTTCAGAGTTTTTCCTTTCAGGTTTTCGAGACTCACAATAGTCCCTTTCGGCATTTCAGAGTTTGAGACTTCATGATGGTGGAGTTTCTGCTTGCTATGTAAAACCCTTAAATAGAAAGTTCCGCTGTGACGTAAAACTGCTGATGTCACACGTGGATTGACATGTGTTGAATAGATGCCACGTGTCACTCTATTTCATGATTTACATGTTCTTGAAATGTTGAATCAACTTGACACTTATCATTGCCTGATTGTGCCACGTTTCCTTAGCTGACGTGGTTTGTTGATGTTTCTATTTTGGGATTTCGAGGTTCGCTACTTCAAAGGTTAAAGTTCTTTTGATCTTTGATTTCCCGGTTTGCAAAACTCCGAAATGGAGTCTTTGACATTCTATGATATTTCGCATTTCGTGATTTCATCATTCTTGTCGTGAGTGTCCTTGACACCTCCAACTCCCAGTATATGAAACTCTGAAATGGAGATTAAGTCGTGGTTTCACATTTCACAATTTTATCATTCTTGTCGTGAGTGTCCTTGACACCTCCAATTCCCGGTATATGAAACTTCGAAATGGCGATTAAGTTGTGGTTTCACATTTCATGATTTTATCATTCTTGTCGTGAGTGTCCTTGACACCTCCAACTCCCGGTATCCGAAACTCCGAAATGGAGATTAAGTCATGGTTTCGGTACCATTGATTAAGGGTAACCCATTTTGTGATGGAAAATTCTATCATTGGAAGTAAAACACCGTATGGGATGTTCATTTGTTTCAATTCTGAACTAGATATGTGACACTATTTTTGAAAGAATTACAGGGTTTCCCTTTCGCCTACTTGTAATGACATACTATTTATTTTATTGGTTTAATGTACTAGCGCCATATTGGCTACTTCCTCGAAAGGATTTTGAAAAAGGAAAAAATACTCGGCTATTGCCAGCTATATGTGTATCTTGTTTATAGTTGACTCCAGATCGCATGATGGTATATGAATTCAATTTGCACTTACTGTACTTTTGTTAAAGACTTTCCTTTTTAACTTTTAGGTGATTGTGTTTTTATTTACACAGTTAGGAATTTACTCAGGGGTATGTTTTAAGTTTTGTGATGTCCCTTCTTCCTTGGGCCTTCGCGCCTCTCGTGATTGGTTCTGGTCATTAAAGTGTGTTAATTCGATTCACTCCAATAATTTTCCAACATTTCAACCTATAAATTTTCATTAAACACCGGTTGATATAAAGATGTGTAAATGCTGTAGATGGTCTATAATAATTCTTGGTATTCGCAAGGTCACTTCCGTACTTTAAATATACATATATATATCTTAGACACTTGGGATTAGGGCTATATCCTAAAAACAAATCATGACTGTTCAACTGGTACATGGAAGAAATCTTAGTTAATTACTCTACTGCGGTGCCTGCCTTTATATATCAGAAATGTCCATATATATATATATATACACTATGCAGTTTTCCATTTGCATTCAATATGTAGGTAAAATCAAATCTGCATCACAATTTACTTGCGGGGTTTTCAACTACGACGCTTTATCTTACTACAATAGTAATCCAAACCACAACACAAATCATCTTTAAGAATCGACTAGTCTTATCCTTCCAGCTAGTATACTTTCGGGAACTAGTATTCATAACAGTCATGAGATGCAACAAAGATAATCCATTCCGAACTTGTAGAGAGACATTCTAGCAATTCCTAAGTTTGCAATAGGATGCATTCGATATTTCTTCCTTAATATTATTTCTAACAGATACATTCTATCAAGTATGTAACCATTTAACATTCAATCAGAGAAGGGATAGAAATAACATATCTGAAATAATACGCTGAAAGACAAAGGGAATAACCATGTTCCTCCCAACCATAGAACAGGGCAGCCAAACTACTTGCCTGATTCACCCCCTAGCCTGACCATGAATCCATGAGGGCGAACCTGGAAAATCTTCTCTTCATATCTGTCCTACAGCTCCAACAGTTTTTCCCTTGCCTCACACTCAAGCAGTGTTCATAACAACAAGTAAATCAAAAGTCTCATTTCCCAACATACTTGGCAACATCCTTCGTCCTCTCATATGCTATTTATCATTTGCCTAGGTCTTTTCCCTCCCTTGGGAATTTTCATAGCTTTCTAAATCCCTGATTTTCAGGGGCTGCCAATGGCCAAATCACTGATTTTCCACTTGTAATAATCATCCCAGAGGTAGTTCCAACATGTTCCCCACTCATGGAGTCATGGTCATCTAAATTTAACATGGTTGTTCCATTTGTCCTCCTGCAATCAGTATAAAATATTATGTTTCCTTACAAGTGTCATGGTCAAATAGTTAGTTGGGTCAAATCAAGTCTCTGCCCAATAGTCAAAATAATTAATTACAATTACCATACTTGAAATTCGGAATTTCCATAAATGGATAAAAAATTCCAAATTCGAATTTACTAAAAACAAAATAAATTTCCAGCAATTTTAAATTTCAAAAATATTTTATTTTTGGGGTTGTCACAGGTAGTGTCCCATGTAAGTGACAATGTATTATTATTTTCTGTGGGTTCTATCGAATTTATAATTTGCAAAAATCATGAGGGGTTTTACTAGTATAATCAGTACCTTGACTTTTCACTCATACTTGACTTTCCTTTCTTCTTTTTTTCATTTGGATTCACAACCTTCCTCTCACGTGAGGATCCTACTAGGTTAAATCTCCTTGTGTATATAGATTACAAAATTTCTCTTCTTGTTTTGATTAAGTCACGATCTTTTCAACCCTCAACTCTGGAATAGGTTATGCATCTGACTCACTGTGCAAATATTACATCTGTGAATTGGTTGCTATCATAAATTCAATCCTGTAAATGTGATGAGGTTTTCCTTGCCGCTGTGTAGATTTAATAGCTAGATCGAGTCACCTTGTTCGAACTTGAACGGAAAAATTTATAGTCTTAAAACTTTCATTGTGGGAAATTACTCCAGAATTTAAACAATTTAAAGGTTAGCGTAGAGGATAAGTGGTTTATAAGTCTATAATTCTATTCTTGATCACGTTTTCTTTATCATCAGTTGTAAGTTTTTAATAAATGCGAGAACAATAACTCACAACCATACCTGCAGTTTGTATTGGGAAAATTTGTGGGATAATTTTATACTGTGTAGGATTTTCAGTTCTGGTTATGCATTGTAGCTTACATATTTAATAATGTTCAATCTATTTGTTATCTTTTGAGCCATTTATTTAATAGTTCGGCTGCAAATTGATTCAAGTAATTACTTGTAATTTTCTATGTGCCTATATTTCTGTGTTCGAAATAAAACTTGACTGTCACATCCCTTCATCATAAAAAATATCAAATGTAATATGAACAGGGAGTTACATGCCTCTATGTGACATGTATGATCTGTATGAATTGGTTATATTATCAAAGTATTAATGTTTTGGCATTGTTTTCCTTGCTTATCTACAATTCCAATGTTAAGACTTTTGGTTACCAAACTAATGATGGGACCCTTGTTTACCTTGCGAGGGTACCCATCAGACCTTTCTAGTTCCACTCCTCCCCTCGAACCCATGGGCAGTTTTCTCAGTGACGCCGATGGGAAGCACTTGCGCCCAAAGTCTCAAGCTAAGTACTGTTCTTGTAACTGAAATTTTATTTTGTCATTAATTAACCCTTAACACTCATTTACTAATTCTCAATTCTTTCCTTTTTACAAGACTTACTCACTCTACTCAATTGGATCCACGAGCTCGACGCGCTCGAAAGCTACTCGAGTTCTGACTCTTGACGTTTAAGTCTTATTTTCTAGGTTATGTTCATAGTGGTATAGAGTGTCATGTTAGGGTACTATTATTATGATAGCTTTTGTTTCAGGGTTCCCTAGATAACCTGGTTAATTGTATCTTAAATCCTTCCTAGAATAAACAGATCGAACAATTTTGAACATGGGAGAAAAATCTTAACAAGAAGGTCTCTGATTTAAACAGTATGATGGCATGCATTAACTATATACTAGAAATTTTGCTTTTGGGTTTGCTACCATAGAGAGGACTATAATTTTCTATGTCTTTTAAATAGACTTTTCATAAAATTATTTGAATTGTATATAACTCAAGAGGTCGACACACTGCCTTCTATGTGTGAATACGTAAATATTTTGTACAACTCTATGAAATTTAAACATACATCAATATCTATAAGTTTATGGCAACGTTTATGATTCCAAGCATTAATTCTGCATCATTTAACTTGACTACACATTCTATGTATGCATATATTTACATAAATAAACTTAGTTACAATCCACATACACAGTAACTTTCTTAATTTACTAAAAGAATAAAATCAAACTGTACAGACTCATCCCACAATTCATTTTATTCTACCAGCTAAAAAAATAAACAATTCAACAAAACAATAAGTAGAGGTACATATCTGAACAAAGTGTTGGGACAACAAATGGAACAACCAAGTTCCACCCAACCATAGAACATAACAACCAATCTACTTGCTCCGTTCACCCCCTAGACTGACCATGAATCCAGGAGGGCGAACCTCGAAACTCCTCTTTCGCTATAGTCCTCTTTCATATCATAAATTCTCCTTGCCTCACACTCAGAAAACAGTGCTCATAAAGTCAAGTGATATTATTTCCCCAACATACTAGGCAGCCTCCTGCCTCCTCCCATATGCTATATATGAAAAATCATCTCGTGCCTAGGTCTTTTCCCCTTGGGAATTTTCATAGCTTCACAAATCCCTGATTTTCAAGGGCGGCCAATGGCCAAATTCTTGATTTGCCACTTGTAAAATTCATCCATGAGGTAGTTCAAGCATGTTCCACACTCATGGAATCATGGTTAGCTGATTTCAACCTCATTGTTCCATTTGTCTAAGCAATAAATATAAAAAATATTTGTTTCTTACAAGTGTCATAGTCAAAGAGTTGGTTGGGAAAATCAAATCTTTGCCCAATAGTCACAATAATAAATTACAATTAACTAAATTCCAAATTCGTAATTTCCATAAATGACAATAATTTTCCAAATTCGAATTTGCTAAAAATAGAAATAATTTCCTAAGTGTATTCAGACTTTAA
This sequence comes from Picea sitchensis, assembly GCA_010110895.2. NCBI lineage: Eukaryota > Viridiplantae > Streptophyta > Pinopsida > Pinales > Pinaceae > Picea > Picea sitchensis. The sequence continues at coordinate 62,616 of SNQJ01S0055558.1, forward strand.
TAATAATTTATTTTTGGGGATATTATGACCTTTCCCCCTTATGTACAACAATTTCCTCAGTGTTCATTCATTTCGCGGAACAAGGTTGGATAAGATTTCTGCAAATCTTCCTCCAATTCTCAAGTGGCCTCCTCAGGACTAAAGTGCTTCCATTGCACTTTTACCTGGGCAACGACTCTGTTCTGTAGTATTGTTTCTCTCCTATCCAGAATGTGTGGAGGTTCCGCTTGGAACTCGCCTTTTGTTTCCATCTGCACCATGTTCCAATCGATCATGTGAGTAGGATCATGAACATATTTTTTTAACAAAGAAACATGAAATACATTATGAATTTTCAGATTTGCGAGAAGTGCAATTTGATATTCCACGGGTCCAATTCGATTTAAGATCTCGAAAGGGACAAAAAACCTGGGAGCTAACTTGGAACAGTTTCCTAGATTTAATGAACTTCTTATTGCTTTGACTTTTAAATACACGTGGTCTCCAACTTGAAATTCTTGGTGTCTTCTTTTCATATCCACATAAATTTTCTTTCTATCCTGTACCTCTTTTAAATTATGTTGTACTTTTCTTACTGTATTCTCCATTTCCTGGAGCATTTCTAGTCCCACCATTAGTATGTCAATTGGGTTATCCTAGCTAATCAAAGTTGTACACTTTCTACCGTACAGTACTTCGAAGGGGCTCATTTTAGTCGATGTCTGGTAACCATATTGTATGCAAATTCCACCAAGTGCAGGTAGTCTTCCCACTTACTTGGTTTTTTCCTTACGTACATTCATAGAATATCCTCCACGATTTGGTTCATTCATTCAGTCTGCCCATCCGTTTGTGGATGGTAGCTTGTACTGAAATTCAAGTTAGTACTCAACCCTGCAAACAATTCTTTCCAAAACGTAGATGTAAAATTTACGTCTCTATCCAAAATCACCATTTTAGGAATACCATGCAGTCTAAAAATTTCCTTCATGAATATTTCAATGATGTTAATAGCTTTATAAGTAGATTTTATAGGAATAAAATGTGAAGACTTGCTAAGCTTATCAATTACTACCATAATTGAATCATTCTGTTTTTTATTTCTAGGGAAACCTCTGATAAAATCCAATGATATAGTCTCCCATTTCCATTCTGGTACAGGTAGAGGCTGCAACAGGCCGGATGGGTGTTGGTGTTCAGCCTTCACTTGTTGACAATTTAGGAACTTAGACAAATATTCTTCTATCTTTCCTTTCATATTAGGCCAACAAAATAATTTCCTTAGTGTTGTTACCATTTTCTGGTATCTTGGATGACCAGAATATGGATTCTTGTGTACTTCGTCCAAAACTGTTAACTTTAATTCAGCAGAAACTGGTATGTATAACCTATTTTTGAATCTAGTAGACCATTTATGTCCAAACTTAGATCTGTTCTATTTAAAGTTTTTGCATTATTTTGTAAATCTTCCACTGTTTTAATGTATTTTCATCATTATTACTTGCAACCTTTATCCTTTTCTCAATGTTGCTTTCTTCCCTGCTAATGTTTATCTCAAATAGCCCATGAGTTCTTCTACTTAAAGCATCTACCACTTTGTTTTCGTTACCCTTGATGTGTCTTACCTCGAAATCGAATTCACTCAAGAAGGCTAGCCATATTTCTTGCCTTGCGTTAAGGTCTGGTTGACTAAACAAGAATTTCACACCACTGTTATCAATTAGCAACAAAACTTTTCTGCCTATTGTATAGTGTCGCCACATTTTTAATGCATGGATGACAACTTCTAATTCCAAGTCGTGAGTGACGTAGTTTCATTCGTGCTCTTTTAGTTTTTGAGACTCGTAACAAATAATGTGCCCTTCTTGATTAGGACACCTCCCAAACCTTCTTTGCTCGCATCCACACAGACTATGAAATCTTTATCCGGGTCTGCTACTCTTAAAATTGGTGTGGTTGTTAACAATTCTTTTAACTTATTAAAACTATCATGACATTTCTGTGACAAGTTAAACTTGGTTCCCTTTTTTTGTAGGGATGTTATAGGGTATGCAATCTTAGAGAATCCCTCTATAAATATACGGTAGTAACCGATGATTCCCATGAATGACCGGATGTCCGCTACATCCTTAGGGATAGCCCACTCCATGATGGCTCTTATCTTCTCTGGGTCGACTGCAATACCTTCTTTAGATATTACATGTCCTAGGTACTGTATTTTCTTTTGATAAAAGTCACATTTGTCAAATTTAGCATACAATTTGTGTTTTCTTAAAGTTTTCAATACTATCCTTAGATGTTATTCGTGTTCTTCTTCTGTTTTCGAATACACTAGGATATCATCAATAAATACCAAAACAAACTTATCCAAGTATTGAATGAAAATGTTATTCATTAAACACATAAAAGTTGTTGGTGCGTTAGTGAGACCAAATAGTATAACAACAAATTCATAATGTCCATATCTTGTCCTGAACGTTGTTTTACTTATGTTTTCATCCTTTATTCTAACCTGGTGATAACCAGATATTAAATCCAACTTTGAAAAAATCTTTGCCCCACCCACTTGATCAAACAGATCATTGATTCTAGGTAGGGGGTATTTGTTCTTAACCGTCATTTTGTTTAACTATCTGTAATCAATGCATAATCTTAGAGTTTCATCTTCCTTTTTAACAAAAAATATTGGTTCTCCCAATGGTGAGACACTTGGCCTAATGTATTCCTTGTCCAATAGTTCTTGTAGTTGAATATTTAACTCTGTTAATTCGGGTAAACTCATTCGATAGGGTGCCTTAGATATAGGGGTTGAACCAGACAACAGATCAATAGAGAAGTCTATCTCTCTTCTTGGGGGCAGTTCAGGTATTTCGCCTACAAACAAATATCTAAATTCATGTAAGACAACAAAATCCTCTAGGCTAGGTTTATTTTCTTTTTCCAACAGATTTGTCACTTGGATAACATAAATCTAACAACCTTTACTCATGCACTTCTTAAATTGCATTGTTGAAATTTGCCTAACAGAGACTTGTTTTCATATGCCTTGTACTATCCTAACAATGTTTTTTTCATATTTGTAAGTGAGTGATTTTTCATAACAATCCAAAACTACTTTATGCCTCTCTAACTAGTCCATTCCAATAAATATATCATAAGACCCTAATGGTATAATATTCTGATTTATCTTTGTGTTTTGACCATCTAAACTGAACTCACAATCATAAATGAATTATGTTACCTTTCCTTTTGTTCCTATTTCTAGTTGTACTAGCCAAGACTTTGTATGCCTTACTTTCTTAAGTTTATTTGAATCCACTACACCAGGGGAAAATAACTCAAGGTAGCTACTGGATCAATTAAAATAGAAACATGATTATTGTTAATTTTACCTTCAACTTCCACTATAGTGGACTGGTGGTCATCTTATCGACCATCCACGACTGCATTGATCCTGTGTATTCTTTTGCCCACATCTCCCACTATAGAGGCCTCTTGCAGTCTATTAATTGTAATCCTTACTATAGAAGTTAGACGTGGATAGTTCCTCCTTAAGTGAGGTTCTCCACATTCCCAACATTTTAATAGTTCTCTAGGGTTGTCCCCACACTTCTTGGTTCCCAGATTAACTGGTTTACCTCCTCCTTGGGTGTTCTAGTTATTGGAGTGAAAATTTTCCTTGGGACGCTCTTTGCTGCATTTCGAAAAGGGGCTGGTTGATATCCCTTCTTCCACTGGTTCATTCTATCTTGTTTCTCGTCTTTCCAAGCCTTGGGAAATTCAGACCACTATTTGTATTGGTCGTAGCACATTCGGGCCTTCCTGAAAACTTCACTTAAGGTATTGGGGTTGTCAAATTCGATCCTTTCCTTATAGGACTATGGTAAGAAACTTAGGAACCACTGGATTTTTATTTTGTCTTCCCGGATATAAGGCACGAACCTTAATAATTCCAGGAATTTGTTTATCATGTCATCCATAGTCATTTGACCGAGTCATAGCTCATAAAACTCTTTGGTCTTTCTTTCATAGTAAATTTCAGATAAATATTGTTTTTTAAAGTATTTCTTGAAATCCAACCACTCCATCTGTTTTTCCTTTAGGCCCTTGCCCAACTTCAGGTCCTGCCACCATATACTAGCTTTTCCTTTCAGGTTATAAATGGCCATTCTAACCTTCATGTTGTTGGAATAGTTTTAGATATGGAAATACTTTTTTATGTCTAGTAACCATGATTCATCCTCCTCCCCTATCCTAGATTCCCCATCAAAGGTGGATAGTTTTATTTTCTTAAACTCTCCTTCTAGGTGGTTGACTGTAACATCCCGCTCTGGCGCACTAAGAAAACTTATTATTTGAGGACACTTGCTCGCAAGTGATCTGGACTTTTCTGATGTTAAAACATTTATACTTGATTATGATGCGTTATGATAGATGACATGAGGTTTGACTATTTGATGTAGACAGGTGCTATTGACTTAGTTTTATTGAGTGTGCAGGGTTTTGGAACTTGATGATGCAGAGGCATCGGTGGAACCCCCTTGGACTCCAGATTGAGTCAGGGAGTGTGCTATTGGGTTGATTTATTTACTGTGATATTTCATTTGATTTGATGATATGATGTTGACATTTCTGACATGATTGTTGATGATGTAGGCTGACGATAGCTTGTCGACCAGACTCACATATGGAGTAAAGGGGCCACACACGATTTCCAGAGAGGGTGAGGGAGAGGTGTGGACAATAGGCCTGCCACAACCTACTAGCACTCCCGACGTGGCTCGAACTGTAGGTTAACGATTACCTAGTTCGAGAGGATCCACGATGCCATGAGGGAAGACTGCGACAGTATCTCACGATGATTCTAAGGGGCGCGCAATAAGGTGGGGGCCTTATTCCTTAGAGCCCTTAGTCTCCCACAAGTTCACCTGGCGGAGTATTGACTCCAGGGGTTATAGATGTCTACCAATCAGTCAATTTGGCGAGTGGCACCCTTGGAGCACGTGGTGCATCCTGAAGGGAACGTCACACAAAAGAAACACAAGAAGTGAGTGGCACCCTTGGAGCACATGGTGCATCCTGAAGGGCATGTCGCGCAAAGGAAACGAACGAGGTGAGTGGCACCCTTGGAGCACGTGGTGCATCCTGAAGGGCATGTCGCATTGATGTTGATGAAGGAAAGAAACCTAAATATCCCTAAGATAATAACGCCTTAAGAAATCCTTAAACTACTTCCCTAACCTAGTGTCGGCCAATTCAAAATCTAAGTACTAAGTCTAAAACTTTTAGGGTAAAATTTTAGTCTAACCTTAAGAACATACCTT
>SNQJ01S0055558.1:67928-79361 GCA_010110895.2 Picea sitchensis
TTGGAGAAACGTGGGGGATGAGTGACACTTGTAAGACAGAGAATTTTTAGAGGGTTTTCATTAAAACTTAAATAAAATGTGATTTAGGGCAAGGGTGGGTCTCAAAACTCTATAAAAGAAAGGGAAGATGAGGAAGTAAGGGGGTTTTTTTTGGAGCGTAACGTTACGCTGCCGAATTTGGACTGGACTGATTGCTTGTGAGGAGTTGGGATTTTCTCAGCTTGTATTGGAGTGGTAGCTCAGCCTTGCGAGGCGAGCTGGGAAGCTAGGCATACCTTCTGGATCTTGTGTGGCCCCTTTGTGGCTCAGGGGTCTAAGGGGGAAGAAGAATACCCCTAGCGTTTGGCTGGGAGGTACCGGTGTAGTCTCTATGGTCGGCGAGCAGGAGCAACACGGATTGTAGGACGTCATCCGAAGCGGGTGAAAGGCAACAATATGATTTTTATTTTTGGTAGAGTAGAAAGCATTTGGATGTATGGTTAGATATGACGAGTTACGCTTGGATTATTTCCCTCCCTGACCAAATTTTACTTCTCCCGCTGTGTTTTTCTTGCTGCTAGCGGTTTATATTTTATATGAAATGTTGTCTCTTATTTCAGTGAAATTATATCCAACACAATCGGATTGATATATCATTGAAATTATATTTTATATTATGCTGATTTTATATCTTAAAAAAAATAAAAAAATAGAAGAAGAATCCATTACGCCCTTTTCTGGATAACACCTTATTGGATTACTGCCTTGCATTACACAATTTCTTCCAACTATTGCTCTCTCTGATACAATCCTTTTTCTGTGAAAAACGTGGAAATTGTGGAAATCCTTTGCTGAGAACCATCTTGAAGTCTGAAACTCCTCTCTTGTATTCAATTTCAAATACATTTTTGACTACTAATTCAAACAAAATTTTCCTTAACTGATACCTCAAAAAATTGCAGTTCAATTCTTTATATCAGAATACAGTAGAGATAGTAATTAAATTTCGCCTTCTATGTGTCTCGAGCCTGTAAGAATAGGTAAGCCTAAATCGGGCTCCGATCTTAGTTTCCCCACTATAAATTCCAAAACCAAGTGTTCTTGGACATCAATCGTACATTTGAAGATCATTGCATTCAATCTCTACGTGTTGCACATATTTATATCTAATTATTATATATGGTAGCGATTATTAAACCAATAAAGGAGAATTGTTATTTCAGTGGAAAGTATTGTTGTTGGAGGGTTCTTAAATTAGATTACTTTGGACTTCCCAGTAATGTGAACCCCTTTTGTCTATATGATCGAAGAGACTCCGCAAGCAAATTTCTTGGTCATGCATATTACTAGTTATGCTTATCCAATGTATAGTTCACTCTTTTATAGAGCTTAATGAATTTAAATTTATTCAGTTGTTAAAAGAAAGAAAAAGTTTTATTATAATAACAACTAGGAATTGCAATATCTTTGTTAGTTCTATGAAGGCTACCTTGATTACTTAGTTAGTTCTGTTCCTTAATAGTGTCCTATATTTTCCTTACCAATTGGAGTAATGATCGCAAAGTTATAAATTTTGTCCAGGGTAGAGACCCCTTCTCATCCTCTCAGACTTGACTATTGGAAGGTTGTTTCATTATATGTTGACTCATCTTCTTGGCTTGCGAACGTTTCTGGCATTTCGTTGAATGAAACCGAAATTCCGTCCTGGCATTGTCAACGAAGGTTTCTGGCTTTTCGGGTGTTTGAATCTGAAATTTCCGTTCTGGTTTATCGTGCCTTGAACGACACTCTCCAACGCATGAGCTGTCCCAGATCACCAACTGTCACTCCGTTATTGGGAGAACCTGTAATCTTTGGCAGTGCCATTGATGGTTGCCTCTGTGAGGCGTGATTATGGCCTGCGTGCATCATGTGCCCTTCCGTCTGGTGCGCCCCCCCAAAACTGCCGCTGGTATATTTCAATGTTAACTTTTAGAGTCAGTACTAAATGCCGCCTTAATGGAAACTTCATTTTAGTAGACCATAAGGAAACTACCCAAATTTAATATTTAATGTTTTAGAAACGGTAGTATGTCTTTTGTTCTTGAGTAGGTGAATGCCACAGTATTGTAGATTTTATGGTTATTTTATATATCATTTTAATTTAATGTAAAAAGCAATGTAAGGGTTGTGATAGATACAGGAAGGCATGTGTCGATTTTTCTGTTGCAGTTTATTTCAATACAAGTGTAATGTTGATAGTTTCAAAGCAACGTTATGGCCACATAAGCCATGTAATGATTAAGCGTTATCCTATAGGGAAGGTGGAATTAATATTATTTTAATGGCAAGGTTACGATGATAGAAAATTTAATGATGTTGGTAATATGGTAAGGTTACTGTAATACATAAATTGGTATATTTCAATGTTAACTTTTAGAGTCAATACTAAATGCCGCCTTAATGGAAACTTTGTTTTAGTAGCCCATAAGGAAACTGCCCAGATTTAATATTTAATGTTTTATAAACTGTAGTATGTCTGTCGTTCTTGAGTAGGTGAATGCCACCGTATTGTAGATTTTATGGTTATTTTATATAGCATTTTAATTTAATGTAAAAAACAATGTAAGGGTTGTGATAGATACATGAAGGCATGTGCCGATTTTTCTGTTGCAATTTATTTCAATACAAGTGTAATGTTGATAGTTTCAAAGCAACGTTATGGCCGCATAAGCCATGTAATGATTAAGCATTAGCCTATAGGGAAGGTGGAATTAATATTATTTTAATGGCAAGGTTACGATGATAGAAAATTTAATGATGTTGATAATATGGTAAGGTTACTGTAATACATAAATTGTTATGGTAAATGGTAGATGGAATGCTGTGATACAAAATAAAAATGTAAAGTTTAATACTGAAGAATATCGCTGTAATGTTGGGATTACTTTTGCCTTACCATTGTAATATAAAATGGAGGATTTTTATGCTATAGTATTTTGGTGTTGGCAACATGCAAAAAGTAAGGTATTGAAGAAATTGTGATGCGAGGGTATTTTAACGTGATTGGAATATAATGAAATATAATGTAATGACTGGAATGCTAAGGGAGTATAATGCAAATGGTTCAGGGAAAGGCCAATACTCTTGTTAAAAGGGCATGAGAATGTGGTCATTTTATGGCAAGGGTGTTGTAATTTATTTGTTGTGAATAGCCCATAAGATGTAAGGCGCTTGTTATTTTTGCAAGTTACTGCGTTATAAATGTAATGTGTTTACCATTTCATGGAAGAGTGTATGTAATTTTTATTGTAAGTGATAAACATATATGGTGAATGACCTAGATTTACTCCAATGAACGATTGAATAAATAGCGCGCCTAGGATTCAAAAGGAGTTGTGCCTCGTTGGGTTACTGCTAGATAGTTCCTGTATATCAGGTACCTTGCGCGCTTGTATTTTTTTAGTTGATCGAAGTATTGTTTAAGTGTTAGATTCTTGGTTGCGCGCCATGCACAATGATGGATTTTGATTTCTAATTCTCACTCGCAATTGAAGGGTTATCTTACTGTATTGTTATGTTGGTTGCCTTGGGTTGGTCTGATGATAGTCCTTAGCTTAGTGGGATTGTTTGCCTGTGTCGGGAGGGTTGTAGACACCTCCATGTTCCTCAGAACAGTCGCCAGTCCTGAGACCTTAAATGGTTAAAATCGATGGGAACCTGGGCTTGAGCGTTGCTTATGTGTCTTGGAGGTCCTAACCATTGCAGGGTAGGACGGGCGGGTAGTCAGTTCTACTTATCGTCATGCGATCATCGTTTATGCATGCAGTTACTTGTCGCGCGTCCTTTTCATCTTTTTATGTTCATCATGGTTGCGTCTTATTCGTCGTCGGGTGGTGACGCAGAGTCAATTGCGTTGATTGTTTCCTTGTACATGCGCGCACACACTTTTTAAACACACACACAATTTTTTTTTTGCACTAGTTACTAGAGTTGGGTAGTCGTAACGAGGAGGTTGTTACATTGACCTATTTCCTCTTTCTTCCTATGGTTGTTTTATCTTCTGCTAATGGTGTGCCTTCAGAAGAGCTGTCCCCTTTTTCTGCTTCGGGATGAGAATTTTTGGAGGCTCTTTTGTTGACCTCTTCTTCTTCTTTATTGTCTTTTGGGATCTTCTTTGTTACTATGATACGTAGCAATACTTGATTTATTTCTTGATGTTCTTGTTGTGCCTTTTTTAGTTTCTCATTGTCTACCTTGAAAACTTTCAATTCCACAATAAGGTTTCTTATGGTTTCCCAAACCTGGGTGGCATAACTTCCTTCACTGTTCTGTCCAAGATCTATTTTAGGTCTTTGCTCGGTATTCTCCTCAATTCTTATCTTCTCTTCATTCTATGCTGCCATTATCACTATAGAAATAAAGTTTTTCTCTTTGTAATAGTAAATGTTTTGTTAGTTTTTCATTAAACAAAAAACGTGTGCTAAGCAAACATTTTTGGCCCTGTTTGAGGTCCAAGTGTTGTAACCTTTTCTCTGATACCATATGTAATGTACACCAAAATTTACATAAATACAACTTTTTTTGATAGGTGCATTGATACTTATTCCTTAATCATCTTAACCTAAAATCGCTAATAACAAGTTGATAGCCTTCTTGCGAGGTCATACTTATTACATTAACTCGGTACATGCCACAATAGTCATCTCAACAGGATAAAGATTTATCTATCCCTGAGAGGAATTTGATTTGGTTAATTCCTTAGGTCTATAAGGGAAACTACCCGAACGTGGATTCTGCTTTTAAAAAAAACTGAAAATCTTCCACTTCATATCTAATGAAGGAGTACCACACAATATTCCCTAACAAATGTACTCTTTCTTATCTATAGTTTTAAACCTATATATCGATACTCGTTTGTAAAAGTCAATGGAAATATGCTCCTTACCACAATCCTATATAGGTATATAGATATAAATAACCTACGTTTATAGTCGGGCAAGGTAGCATATTTTCATGAATCAAATATTTATGCTAGTTTATGTTTTCTCCATAGTTTTTTACGTTACCCAAACGGGAACTATATAGATCTAATTTAACAGTCATGATCTTACTGAAATGCGCACTTTAACTGTTACATGAAAGGTCGTTCTTGGTAGTTTCTATTTCCTTAAGACCTTAATATGGTAGTTGGAGGGAAACTAACATACGCTAGTTGTAAAAACCAGGCTCTAATCCATACGATACATAACCCTGAGGGTTGAGATTCCATTGGGATGACAAGTCATAACTCTAGACCTGCAAACCTATTGAATCTAATCTCAATCCTTCTATCCAACACTATCTATGTTGGCTTAAAGACATGGATTTGCACTGACCATCATTAAGGTTTGGTTAAATGTGAAGTCAGACTGGCCCGTAAATGTCATAATGCCTTTGTTATTGAAATTTATTAGGGTTATGCAAAGTACTAATCCTAGGTTGTCGTGACCAATGTGGAGGTGACAAGCATGTTTAACCACATGGAAGTGTACCCACACATCCCTTGACCATTACTTTGACACGTGAGAGGTTCCTGGTAACTAAGTCTCACTTTCTTTTGGCTCTTACACATTTTCATAATATTACCTCGTATCAATCTTCGCAAGGTTTATCTATGTGAAAAGAAAACGAGGTGGAAAGGTGATGAGAAGATTTACGTTTTGTGTAATGTAGGAGGACGGGTGCACGACCATCTGGTTTCCTCCTTTACCAGGTAAGTTTTCATCTACTCTCACGATTATGTTGTCCTGTATAATAGGTAGTTTGAAGGGTCATTCATTAATGAGAGTCTTTGTAACTATTGGTTGAGTTTCACTTATCCTTTCTTTCTTGGATATGTTCTATCCCCATTTTCCATATTATATAACTGTAACCCATCTTGTGGCGGTCACGATATTAGCTTACCCTATGAATGAAACCAACCTCCACTCATGCTACTTGTTGAGGCTCTGTATGAAGTTTACCTAGTCAGCTCAATAAAAAAAACAAGGTTAGCCTCGTCGCATTAATAGGTTCCTTTTTATTTTACTGTGTAACATCCCGCTCTGGCGCACTGAGGACACTTATTCTTTGAGGACACTTGTTCGCTAGTGATCTGGACCCTTTTTGATGTTGGACCTTATATATTTGATTATGATGTGATTGACAGATGATATAAGTTAAGCCGGATGATATGATGTGTTACTACTATTCATGAGCCGGGTGCTATTGACTGATTTATTGAGGTATGCTCTTGAGTTTGTGGCTGATTGAGGATGCGGAGGCATGATGGGCCTTGGACTCTGAATTTGAGTCGAGTGTGCTTTGGGTTAGTTGTTTTATTATGATGTTGGTTGATTTGATAGTTGTGTGACATTCGTGATTATTGGTGATCACGGTGGCGATAGCTTGCCGACAATCACATATGGAGTAAAGGGCCACACACAATTGCGGAGAGGTTGAGGGAGGGGGACCAGCATTATACGCCCTGCTAGCCTCCGCCAGAAGTAGCTCAGGCTGTGGGATTAGCGATTACCTAGTTAGGAGGACCCGCGATGCAGTGAGGAGCCGGCTGCGACGGTCGCTCCACGATATGATTCAAAGAGCCACTATAAAAGGCGGGGGCCTTATTCCTTAAATTGCCTTAGTCTCCTACTAACTCACTGGCGTGTGGCCGGGGAGTTATAGAGGAATCTACCAATCAGTTCGATCGTGATGGCACCATAGACACGTGGTGCATCACGAAGAACCGCGTCGCCGCGAAGAAATTATAAATGAGTGGCACCTTGGAGCGTGGTACATCAGAAAGACGTCGCCTGACCGAAATTCTAAGAAGCCCGAGTGGCACCCGCTTAGGCGCCGCGTGTACCGATGCGGCAGAAGGAGCATCTGGCGGTGATAAGGGTGGTTGATGGGTTCCATTCTAACTGGCCCCTAAGTCTTGATGCACGATTAGGCTTTAAGCATTACCGCAACCATTTGTCGTCACAGCTTGGAATCAAACCTAAGCCTAAAACCTTCTAGGGCAGGATTTGATGTGGCCTTAACAGGAAGAGATTCAAAAAAAGGGAGAAGAAAAAACTTCGGACCATCACCTTCAGCAATCCGTGTCTACTTAATGAAACCGACCTCCATCGCCCGGATCTCCAAGTGCCCATCTTCCATATTCTCGTCTAGTCTGCTTTTACTAAATCGCCAACTCTCCTCGTAATCCCTCCTTATTCATTTTTGTAAAAACATTTACTTTCCCCGATACTGGTTTGCCTTCGCCCAGATCTCTCTTTGATCCTGAAATGCAACAGATGCATTAATGATCAATTAATTTATATATCTGAATTATTTAAAAAGGGGAGGATAAAATTTATAAAATAAGTATATTTTATTTACAAACTATAAACCATAAGTAAAGCATGGGAAAAGAGGGAAATAAAAATTTAAATGTTACAAACTAATGGAAATGAAAATGGAAATAAAAGAAGAGAAATAAAAAAGGGATAATTAAATAAAATAAACAAAAAAAAAAAAAAAAAAAGTTTAAAAAAATAAAATAAAAAATAAAAATCAAAGATGGAAAACCTAAAGCGGATTAAAAAAAGAGTTGGGAGGAAGTCAAAGGGAAAGGGGAAAACCTAAGGGAAAGGGAATTAGGGTTTGAGGGGTTAAAGGGATGGGAGAAGGAAAATAAAGGGCTTTGTTTTTGGAGATTGCATTGCTGCTATCAGGAGAGTGGTGATTTTAAGTGGGAGTTAGGAGATCCTCGGCATCGTGGAGTGGTATTTCGACCTTTAGAAGTGAGCTGAGATAGAGACTCTCTCTGGTTAACTATGTGCCCTATGACTCGGTGAGTGAGGGAAGAGTACCCTAAGCGTTGGTGCAGGAGGTACCCGGTGGAGTTAGTAGTGTCATGGCGGAAGACTTAGGCTGAGGGAGCAGCTTGGAAAGGCCGGGTGGAAGCGTCCAGACCATTCTTTTAACAAATTCGAATGAGTATATTCTTGAAACGAATAGAAGGCGAGAGTCATGGTGAGTTTGCTGAAATGAATGTTTAATATAGATCGTATCCTTAACCAGAATAATTCTCGTTTTATTCTTTGGTAAAATAGTAGGGTTATGGTATTGGAAATATTTTATTATCTCCTTGGCCTTGTCGTTTTACCTGGGGCGTGATCTTTTGGATACGAGATGGAATTGCAGTCGGAATTTATTTGATACCTTGGAGTTTATATTTATTTGGCCCTTATATCTCTTTAGATTTCCTTGTTTTACAGTCGTTTTACCTACCGCGTTGGTTTCTTCCGGTGGTTTCAACTTCACACAGTAGTTATCTTTTCTGAGATGCAGCAAGCTTTGCGTCTGTGGGTTTTCCTTCCCATTGGGCGTTTCCACCTACAATTCTCTTATTCATTAATTTAACGGATAGACGAGGATTGTACATCTCTTTTATGGTTATTGGTCTGGTATTTATGGATTTACAGCGAACGGTTGAATGATTATATATAAGCAAAAACGTAAGTATTAATGGATATTGATTTATTGATGTACTTCATGCCTATGGAGTCCTCTCTGTCCTGACCTAATCCTCGGAAATCTTCTTGTCATTGTGTGACCGATCCTCCCATCTAAATCAATTCCCACCTTCATCCTGTAGCCTTAGAGCATCGAAATTTTTACTGCCCAATCAATGCTGAACCTCCTTTCCTCGTTTGTCGTTGTTATCCATCCCATTTCAACTACAGGTTAATTAGACACTGCAGCCCAAGTACCTCTTAGGTATAATCCGATTAGCTCCATGGCGTTCAAAAGCGATCTCAAAAGCCAGTAATAATGACAGGAATCAACATCGACGTCTTAGGCCATGTAAATTAACATCTCTACTTTTGCAAATTGAAGACGGTCTGAGCTTCTCCTTAACGCATCTGCGTAACACACCTCAATATCGACACTTGTAACTTCAAACCTATTAGCTTGGCATGATACACTTCAATCTCTGCAAACAACTGGAGACTTGTCTATCTATTCAGAGCGCATTTCATGGCTTTGATAGTTCTATATGTGACTTGACCTGGCATGGCTAGACATGCCTTCGTTGTGAACCAGCTGAAGACTTTAATACAATACGTGTCCCTTCGGGCCGGATGCTTATAATCAACCTTCCTTCCCTCAATATAGATTTCATCATTAAGCAATTGCGCCATCTTGGACACATATTATTTGCTTAGCAGCACATGTGTTAAGGCGGTAGGATTTACGCTTCATTAACTTGAATCATTTCACTTTTAGCTCTACCGCCGTTAGAGGCTTGGACAATTTAAGTTTTACCCCTTGGTCTTCTTTGATTGTCACATTATTAATGTAATAGTCCTTTGAATCAATTGATGATAATTGTTTTTTTTTTTTTTTTTTTTTTTTTGCACAGGCATGATAAATAAGATTAAGTAAGATGCGATAATAGCTGTTTTGACGCTTGGTATTCGTTAATTGCTTTAATAATGTTTATGAAGCTGTGACTAAATACAGCAGATCTTCCTTATGCCAAGCGTGATATCTTTACGATTTTAATTGATCTTTCAGCGTTTATTCAATGATAAGCACAAAGTTTAATTAATAGTGCGTTGGCCGAGATCAATCTTGCGGAAGTGTGCGATTTGTTTTATAGCGGACTGCCCCTTTTACTTGGATTAAATTTTTATAAATTCCCTTGTAGTCGTTAACCCTAATTTCCTCCTTTAATCGAATAATTGAGGCATGAACCCCTTTAATTTGAATGCAATTGCAATGTTGTTAAAACGATTATATCGACATGGTTAGGTGAAATATTAATAATGGCCTTCACATATAATATGGGTTCCCACATATTAATGCTATACCGGTTGCTGGACATATTCATAATAGGCATTCATTGATTAATGGTTCCGGGATTGATGGAGTTTATACATATAAGTCAATATTATTAATAAGTGTAAAAGCCGCAATGTTTGCTTAATGACAATGATAATGCTTGTTATATATGGCATTGATGAGAATTAGATTAAATGCTATGGTGATATTATTACAAATGTGAGATATTAATGAAGCGAGAATTGCAATGAGAAGTATTAGTTTAATGCAATAGTAATGTCCTTAATTAAATGTAAATGTTGGTAGAGATGCAATGATAATGTATGGTTTAATTGCAAGGATGATATTATTAAAGCTGGGAAATGTAAAAGGAAGGTGGGTATAGTGATTTTTATAAATTTGAGCAGCTAATGAGAGAAATTAGTTTAATGCAATAGTCGCATCATTATTGAATGTAATTGTTGGTAGAGCTGCAATGATAATGTATGGTTTAATTACAAGGATGATATTATTAATATTGAAATGTAAAGGTGGGTTATAGTGATTTTTTATAATTTGAACGCTAATGAGGCAGATGGTAATGAGGAGAATTAGTTTAATGCAATAATACTATCATTAATTGAATGTAAATGTTGGTAGAGCTACAATGATAATGTATGGTTTAATTACAAGGATGATATTATTATTTTGAAATGTAAAGGTGGGTTATAGTGATTTTTATAATCTGAACGCTAATGAGGCAGAATGGTAGTGAGGAGAATTAGTTTAATGCAATAATACTATCATTAATTGAATGTAAATGTTGGTAGAGCTACAATGATAATGTATGGTTTATTCGTTTTATGCATATAGGTCAATATTGTTTAATATGGGTTAAAGCCGCAATGTTTGCTTAATGACAATGATAATGCTCGTTATATGGCATTGATGAGTATTAGATTAAATGCTATGGTGATATTACAAAGTGAATGTCAATGTGGTAGAATTACAATGTGGAGGAATAGTTTAAATGCAATAGTGAATTTTATAATTTGAACGCTAATGTGGCAGAATGGTAATGAGGAGAATTAGTTTAATGCAATAGTACTGTCATTAATTGAATGTAAATGTTGGTAGAGCTGCAATGATAATGAATGGTTTAATTGCAAGGAAGATATTATTAGCTGAAATGTAAAAGTGGGTTATAGTGATTTTATAATTTGAACGCTAATGTGGCAGAATGGTAATGAGGAGAATTAGTTTAATGCAATAGTACTGTCCTTAATTGAATGTAAATGTTGGTAGAGCTGCAATGATAATGTATGGTTTAATTGCAAGGATGATATTATTAGCTGAAATGTAAAGGTGGGTTGAATTGCGAAGTTGTGTAGTTGTATCATGGCGATGTTAGTGAGGATACTTATGTGGCAAGGTTAAAAATTTGTTAAATGAACGTTCATGAGGATGCTTAGATTTCCATGATAATATTGGTTTCGTTGAAATTATTGATCGTACCTTAGGATAAAGTCCTAATCACATTATTAATAATTGCTCACTTGAAATTTCATGATGGAGTTTAAATTGCAAGAATGATCTTCGTTTAATTTGAAGTGTTGATGCCAATGTCTATTGGTGATG
>SNQJ01S0055559.1:3971-42244 GCA_010110895.2 Picea sitchensis
CCACCAGAAACAACATGATGTATACTATCCATTCATGGGTTTTGTATATGCATGTGCATTGTCCTTCATGTCCAAATACCTTTATCAATCTTGCGGTCCAAAATCCATGACTAGGGTTGACATCAATGACAACAACCAATCTTCCAACAACATGTACAACTATCACTTGAACTTAGCACTTGGTATCGCACACTTGCGCCTTTTCACTTAGTATCACACACACCCCTTACTTACATCACCTATATTTCTATTTATACAATACAAAAGAGGCCTAAACATGGGTAAACCCATGTGCCACATCCCCATACCCGTTACATATCCCAAAACCCAAAAATCCCTAAAAATGGGCTGAGATCCCATGATCTCCTCCTTGACTTGTACTCTGCCTTTGACAACCTGTCGAAGTCCCAAAAGTAGGTCAAACATGACCAATGATCTTCAAAACTTGGTCAAGGGTCAACATGCCCCCAAAAATCACCTGTGACTTGTCCCAAGTCACTCTGATCTAGGTAGATTTGCTTCAAGAGCCTTGATCTTGGCTTGAGCTAATTCGACATGTTGTTGTGCCAAGGCCTCATGTTTATCTTCTTCCCCTTATTTTTCTTCTAGTTTGATTTCTCTCAATCTAGGGTTTTCCTAATAACATAGCAAATGGGGTGTTGTTCTCAAAAAATTTAACAACCTAAAATATTCCTCTGTCGTAGTTCCATGAGCACTCATAAATATCTAGGTGAGTCTTCCACATAGGGTTATCATATTTCCTCTAAATAATCCTATTCCTCTTAATGAAGGAATCATAGCAGGCTTTCCTAAAATTTCTGAGGTTCTTTCTGTCATAATATTCACCTGTGTTTCCTCATCTAGAACACAATATATGTTGAAGTCTCCTATTGTTGTTTCTATGCTCTTTTTTTCTTTCAAGATCTTTGATAAGTTGATATTTCAGTGATCATTCAGGGTTTATTTTATTTGCAGTAATACAGACTCTGATTTTTTGGGGGGTTCTGTCATGGTCTTAGTTTCTTGATCTTCCTTAGGGTTTTCTTGTCTCATATTCATTCTTTCAACCTTAGCAATCATTCTAGGGCAATCCAAAACTTCATGATCAATATCTTGACAACAAAGACAACTAGGTATTTTACCAAGGCATTCCTTAGCAAGATGTCCCTGTCTTTTGCAATTATAACAAAGGGTTAATCTTTTTTTTTTTGAAATGATCCGCAACCTTTCCTGTACTGCGCACTAGGATAATAGTACCTAACCTACAAAAACATCTTTCTAGGTTCCTGCATCCATTTGTTAGTCCAAACATTCTTTCAATTCATATGAATAACATATATTTCATTATTTCTATCAGATCTACTCATATCAAACCTTATTTCATCTAGACGTGCCCTACTTTTCAAGATAGGACAAAATTTATCAAACATACCTAGATCCATACTTTTGAAACAAAAATTTCCACTTATCTTACCTTTTGCAATAAAAAAAATTCACTGTTCTTACCTTTAACAAAGCATAAAGCCTTAAGATCTTACCTCTTTTCTTCTGATCTGAGTTCTCTTCTTAGCACAGAGATTCACAATTCAAGTAGAATATTTCACACTAGGGCGTCATATCTATGAACAAAGCTTATCTTTTTCTTTACTTCAGTTCCCAGCAATCACAGTTTCAGTTCCCGACAATGGCAAACCCAAGGTTCAATGCTCAAGAGCGCACAAACAAAACCTTAACTACCAACCATTTTGGAAACACCTGTGAAATAGATGAAGTCTCACCCAAGGTAGAAGCAGGGGTGGTTACAGGACTCAGATGTCTGCAACCTTAGTTGGGACATCGATCTATGATTACAACACCTTAACAAACCACTTAGCATTTACAGTTCATCAGTATTTAACCAGTATCTACTTCGATGATAAAACCCTAATTATAGAGCATCACAGTATTCACCCAGATCTAGCATATTCAAGCACCAAGCACATTCACATAGGTTATATTTAGCATTCATCCATATTATTAAGCATAAAGAATCAACAAATACATCTATCATTCATTTATATCAAATCACTTAAGCAAGTAAACACATCAATACATCGAACAAATTATAGCAGCATAGGATATACATGGTTCACCCCCGTCCTAGGGCTACGTCCACCAAATCTTCTTCTCTTTTATTATCTTTTGTCAATCTTTTATATGCACAGAGCCACAAAATCCTACTCTGCACAGGACGGGAGATCTGCGCGCACTCCGCCATATCCTCCTTCATCGTGCTAGGTTATATCACAAATCTTCTACTCAATCTCTTACAATCACTTGCACTTAGCCTTGCAATTCTCACACAACATGCACACATAATGTAGAACTATCACTTGCACTTATCACTTACTTTCGCCTTTACACTTAACATCACATACACTTGTTACTTACATCACCTAGCCTTATATTTATACATTACAAAAGAGGCCTAAACATGGGCAAACCCATGGGCCACATCTCCATACTCGTTACATATCCCAAAACCCAATAATCCCTAAAAAGGGGATGAGATCCCGCGATCTCTGCTTTGACTTGCACTCTACCTTCGACAACCTGTCAAAGTCCCAATAGTAGGTCAAACATGACCAAGGATCCTCAAAACTTGGTCAAGGGACAACAAAATTCCAGCTTCCACCAATGCTTATTGATTAAATTAATTGGAATATTGGAAATATGATTGAACACAAAAAACACAAAGGACTTGGTCTATGCAGAAGAAGCCATACTTTTCTAAAAATTCCCTTGGTAAAGGAAAATTAATTATTATCACCACCATCCACTCCTTCCCAAAACAAACCTTCTCCACTTCCTCAACCCACACCACAGATCACAAACTTGAGAACCCTAGTTTTCTTTGAATTTCCAAAAAAAGAACCAGTCTACAAATGGACAATGTTGCTATGCCCTCCATTTTTGAAGTTAATTCCCGCCAAGCAGGTTAAAAAAGGGGTTCCAGACAACAAAACAAAAAGATACAATAAACCCATCACCATGATGAAAATACCAATTAATTTCCCGATGTCAGTACCAATAGGTTAGGCTTCAAGAATTCAACATAGAATATGTCCATGGTTCCACCTCTTCTATGCTTTCTATCTGGGGGTCGCTAAGGCTAGAATCATTCCTAACTCTCTCCCTCTCTCCTATCTGAATGAACTAACCAAAATTATTATCTGTACAAAACCCTGATAAATGGATTAATGCTCTGGAAAAATCCCCGAGCCTAATTGGTTTTGAACCATGACAATAAATAAAATAATTCTTCATCACATATTTCCCTCTCCTTAGAACAAAAAAATGGAAGTAACACAAACTTGTAAAAACAAAATGATGATTCTCACATTAGCACTATAAATTCAAGTGTGTAGAGTTACTCACCATCGTCTCCCTCGACTTCAGTATCGAAGTCTCCTGATCAATCCCTCCACTTGGTCTTGGCTTCACTGTAAATCGCTATGCTCGGTCTTAGAGTCATTGTAAATCCCTCCTCTCAGTATCAGAATCAAAGGGGACTAGTGATATAAATGTACAATGTAGGAGGCATTGATACCCAAGTCACTAAAATTCCATCTGCTCTGTCTCATATGCAGGTCTCGTGCATAGGGGAAAGTATCAATGTTTGTGGTAGTGGGAGTTTACACTAGGGAAAGTATCAGAGTTTGTGGTAGCGCAGAGATTTTGTGGTGCAAGTATCGAAGTGCATGAGTTACAAATATGTGGATCATTACAATATGTTTTTCTAGTGTCAATGCTTCTCACCATAGCTATGTGAGGATACTTTGAAGTGTTTGGTTGTTTTTCTATGCAATATATAGGAAGATAGGAGGTCATCATTTGACATATCCCTATTCTTGATCAATCTAGCCATGACCCTTGATGAAATGGAAGATGATAAATCCCCTGGACTCAATGGTTTCTTTTGAGTTTTTACAAGTCTACTTGGGATTTTCGTTCTTGATCTACTTTGTGTATATAATGAGGCCTTGCACCATCACTCTCTCGGTGTGGGAATCAACATAGGGAATATTAAATTTATCCCAAAAGTAGGGGACCGAGAGGTAATCATGAATTGATGAACCATTACTTTGTTCAATACCTGCTATAATATTTTAGCCAAAGCACTAGATCTATGGCTAAAACATATAATTATTAATATCATTCAACTTGAATAGATTAGCTTCATTTAGGGGTGGTACATTATGGAAAATGTTATTTCTATCTGAGAGGGTACGGAATGGGCTCAGATTCCCACCCTTCATTCATTGTTTATCAATATTGACTTCGAGAAGGAATATGATAGAGTTGAGTGGCCCTTCATTTTGGCTATGATCAAAGCTCTAGTGTTTTCTCCATCTTTCATTATGAGTGTGGAAACTATATTTCATTATCAATGTGGAAACCCTCTTTATGGATGCATCAACTTATCTCTCTATTAATCATTGCAATTCAGGTGAAATTGATCTATTTGGATCCATATAACATTGTTGTTGGATATCTCTAATCTTGGAGGAAATGGTAATCTTCTTCACAGACATAGACCACGAATTGATGGTAATTCCAGAAATCCCATTTTAAAATTTAAATTCATATAAAAAAATGGTAGAAGAAATTACCATTATTTGCAACAATGATAGTCTAGGTCGTTGGGTCCCCTCGGTCGCTCGATGCAGGTCTTCCTATTCGAAGGAGGGATACTAGTTATCTCTGATGAAGTCATGGGTTCAAATCCTAAAATAAAACCCTACACAAAGTGAAATGCAGAGCCGATACTCGCCATCCTTGATCCTTTGAGCATCCTCTATCTCCTTGCCCTGATTCAACAACTAGATTTACCACTCGATATCGAATGGACAATGTCTATAGAAATGTAAGCAATTCATTCTTTCACCCTTGGTTTTGTGCTCAATGATCTCCCTGCGACCCCCGATCTCGCGCATGCGCAGTGATATCAAAGTGGTAGGTTGGGTTTTGTGATATCCACAATAATGATGTTTCATGGATTGCACCAATAGGAAAATGACATATGTCTGAAGTGTGGAAAATCTAATATCCTTTAAAAAAAAAATGGTCATGATTTCTCTATGACTAACCTTTCCAATAAATATCAATTCAACCTAACTCTACAATTGGGATTTTTGATACTCCATTCCATGGTTCCCTCGCTTCATGATACACTATACATGGTCAATGTTGATGGTAAGGGCCTCAATTATCTAGTAATAGCATTGTAATCCATCCTTTCCACAAACCCATTCAATAGAGAATAATACAGATGAACTCCTTGAAAATAATAACATTGCATGCACAATGAAAGTGAATGAAATATGATGAAATGTATGAGCTCAAAATAATTGATTCATGGTGTTATCATTCCCAAATGCATACAAAATCATTCAAACACAAAGACATGGAATCAATTACACTTCTAAGATCTATCGTAACAAAAATGATCAAGTATTTTGAATATTCATTAACAACACAAAAGTATGCATATGTTAATGAAACGTGTCCCTGAAACTTGTTTCATACAAGCAACATTCTATCCAACCATAAGCATCCAAATTATATACTACCACCATTTTGGAATATGAGGCCACTAAGTGAAGGAACACGTCTCCATGTTATTTCTCTCACAACCCAACCCATATTATTTCGTGCTAAGTGAAAATTTCCTACTATAACACTCCACATAATTACTCAAGCTCTCCAACCATCCATGGAACTCTCCACCTATACCTCACACTCAACACTAGGAAAATATGAGTCCTTCTATGCTTGATGATTCCTCAAGGATATATGGAGACCTTCCCTTATTTTCTTCACATTCCCTAAAAATCCTCGTCCCATTCAATGTTCAAAGTGTGTGCAAAAGGTGTCTATCTATTATTTGTCTTTTTGGTTTTTCCTATGGGAGTTTTACCTGGATTCTCAAACATATATGAACCAAAAATACACAAGTTTCCAAGCTTTGTAGGTTTCTCACCCTCTACAGTCTCTTATAGCCTTTTATACCCATCTAGTGTCTTTTCACTTCATTATTTTTACTAAGAAATGTGAAGGTTTAAGCTAGGTATAAAATTTCTTCTGACACAAGGAAACACGGGACTCTTACACTTTTACTCAGTCCCATGCATTCATAACTACATGAAATGTTTTCCTCACAAGACTCTTACATTCATTCAATGATTGGTTAAATTAGTAAATGGAACATGGGTGATACCTAAGGATAACACTTTGCAATATTGGATACACTTTCACAGAGAGTCCCTTGAATTTTCCCCTCTAGTGGAATCATAACACCTCTCCTTCACATGAGCTCAACAACTAGATTGGACCATTTTATATTCAACGTGATATACAAAGATTAATAATACCATGGAAAGCATATGACATGGTCTACATATGCATAATTAGAGCATGCATTCCTAGTTATTCATTAGGCATGCTTTTCCCTTCAGCTTTGCACTAGGAATATTTATGATATATTTACACAATCACAACATAAGATCATTATATTTTGGTGCACATGGATAGAATTTTGTCATAGAACCAGACATTTTTATTTTATACATAGTATGAACAATACATTCTAGTTGTCAAAATTGGGGTCAATATAGCTATTTAGACAACCTTTGATGGAATTGCACATGTAGGGAGCAGTAGGTATTTGATTGATACTAATCAAGAGAATGTTGACCAAAATGATGAGGATTAAGGACAATGAGGAAAACTGTAATGATGATGAGGATGGTGATGAATATGAGGAGAATGATAAATAACATGAACATGATTCCGGAGAAATTCTCTAGTAGTTGTGAAAGAGCATATTGTAGTAACATTAATAATTGAACTAATTACATGTTTAATAATTGATATTATAGTTCAACCTCATTCCATTATGTTTTGAATTTGTATATTGTACTTGGTACGATATCAAATGTGTTGGGTTCATTCATTAATCTACCACATACTCTTAATCCACCCTTAAAGGCCCTAGCATAGGTTATTTATCATCCATATTGTAAATTCATTGTTTCTATGCTTGTGAAACAATTATATATAATTGTATTCATTTCATATTATGAGGCATGTTTATCATGTGGGTATAATAGTAAGCACATATTTGTGGGGATTGAAAATTTCCTAAGAAAAAATCCTACCGACACTTTTCACATTGCTTCTTGAGGAAAAGGATATGAAAAAATGAAGGTCCTTTGTGTAAATCATCTATAATTCTCACTCTCCAAAACCAAATCTGAATTTTGTTGGACAAGTAAAAAACATGGTCACTTCTTGGCCTTTGGATAGGATACCCCTACTTAGTGAAGTTTTCAATGTTAGTTGAGGTAATTCAACACACTGGTTAAGGGTTGAAATCAATACCTTTTATTGAGGTTTTTATACTCTTTAATAATTAGTATGTTTATAAGAATTTAAATTTCACGACACCATTAAAATTTAGAAACTATTATGTAGGATGTACTTTAAATGTGTGTACATATGGAGAGATTGGTATTTGGATTATTATTATGATAATACAAAGAGAATGAGGAAAATCATAATAATAAGAATGTTAATGAGTTTAAATTTTGCATTCTTAAGTCAATTTTCCATTATATTAAATCATTAATTGTATATTGTAAATATGTACATGTGTTTTTATTGAAGATGTATATTTTGCTTATTCAATATTTTCATATGTTAAATGTATTGATAATTTTCATGTCTTTTTATTTTCTCTATTTCCATTTTGATGATATTTAAGTAGTCATATATTTATTAAGTATTCATATATTTATTATTCTAGTAATCAATGTTGGTCATGTGCCTATATCTAATTAGTCTTCTCTTTGGTCACCTTTTACTTCTCAGTTATCACATGACCATGTATTCTTTGACCCCTTGTCATGACCTAAATTCGATAAATATTTATGGACTATATCACAAGTTTGTCAAAACACATTAATACTTGATAGACAAGTACTCAAAAAAATGCACAAGCTTCGCCAATTATTTGATCCTATAGTTGTTTAATTCTCTCATCTAAGCTATTGACCATATTCCAATTATTAACCACCCAGTTACAAACCATTATCTTATGTAGGTATAATATGAGTAATATTTGAGTCTTGAAACAATCACATACTATCAAGGCATGCATCTAGTGTAGCCATGTCAAATTTCAATGTCTACAAGAGAATTTAGAGAAAATTTCATTGTTGGCCCCATTAATTGGTCGCTTTGTGAGGTCTACGAGAATCAACACTTATTCTAGTAATAAACACTGGTCATGTTCCTATATCTAATTGGTCTTCTCTTTTGTCACCTTTTCCTTCTCAGTTCTCACATGACCATGTCTTCTTTGACCCCTTTTCATGACCTAACCTCGATAAATATTTATGTACTGTATCACAATTTTTTCAAAACACACTAATAATCGATAGACAAGTACTCAAAAAATTGCACAAGATTCGTCAATTATTTGATATTATATTCGATTTTTTCTCTCATCTAATATATTGATCATATTCCACTTATTGGCCACCCAATTATAGATAATTCACTTATGTGGGTATAATATGAGTAATCTTTGAGTCTTGAAACCATCCCATATAATCAAGGCATGCATCTAGTGCAACCATGTCAAATTTCAATGACTACAGGAAAAGTTTGAGAAAATTTCAATGTTGGCCCCATTAATTGGTAACTTTGTGGGATTGAAGAGAATCAACACTTATTCTAGTAATCAACACGAGTCGTGTGCTTATATGACGCAACCTTCCCTCGGCGGCAATCGCTCTCACCAGGGCCTTCTTCTTCCTGCCCCGAAGAGTTGTAATACCCTTCAAATCCCTTATCAGGACTTCTTGTCACCCATAGGACACTCTTTTGATCTTCTGGAAGCCAATTCGGGAAATCGGGCTTCGCGATATTGCGAACCCTGTATGCACGTTCTCGTGCAACTCGAAACTCCGAACCCCGAATGCCGATGGTCAACGGTCAACGCTTTCTACTCGTCGGGGATCTTCCTGTCGGGATATCGCTACCTGTGATGCCAACCATCTGATTTTCCAAACCCCGTGCCCCGAGGTGCCGATATTCTGATAAAATGCCTCCTAGACTCCACTAGACCTCGTGGTCCCACACTGCCACTTCACCGTCAGGATTTCACGGATCGCGAATCCACGACGCAAAGTTTCCTTGCTGCTGGAAACCCCGAACGCCGAACCCCGATTCTCCGACTCGTCGGGATCGCGCGCCACGTGTTTCTGCTCTGATTGACGACTCCCGTTGATTCGGGAAATCACGACTCGCGATTTCAACAAGTCTGCACCTCCCCTTGACAAACGCTGATATGCGATGGCTCTTGCTTCTCTGCCTTGAATATCTCCTCCGCTTCAAAGACTTTCCTGGGCCTGTTCCCACTACCTTCACCACGGAACTATCCCTCCTGAGATTAATTTCTATGACTCCTTCAGAGACCCTTGCACACGCTTCCTGGGCTCGACTCCAACAACTCTCCAAGTGTTGAAGTCACCCGGATTCTGTGCATTCGTAGCCATAGTAGTCCCTGACTTCCTCTTCTCAGACTAGCTGCTGAGACTTCTCTTTCGACCTGCACTTCCCCTGCACGACTTGAAAGAACCCAATTCAACTCTGGACGAGCGAGAATAAGGGTTTAACCGTTGAGCCTCATCAACGCACTCTATGCGGATGAATTCGACTGCACTCTATGCAGGAATCTCCTGGCTCAAACAGAGAAACAATTGAAACTCATTCTCTTATTCACTCAGGTTTCGAATCTACCATGAAACCACATACACAACATATAAAACAAAAGCATAACAAGAAGAAAATATGCAACAACATAATATTAACAACACACAGAGAATAATCACGGCCATGGAATTGAATCAAAGTTCTCCTATTAATTCAATATTTGTACATGGGGTTCTTCATACACTTCTCTGCTCTGTTCTTCTTGCTCTCAATGATAATCCTACAATGTACAAAGGAGGGTGCCTATATTTCATTTTCCCTCTCGAAATCTGAAGCTATCAATTCTACAATAAATTCCTATCTAACAGCATTAAAACTAATAAATGCCTTCCTATCTATAATACAATACAAGTGCACTTCATTACATTAACCCATTAATGTTTGGCGCAACAAATATCAAGGTAGATTTTCAAAAAGAAGTTTGCTGGCGTGTCCAACTGTCTTTCTCCACGCGCTGGCTCGCTTGATGAGGTGTGGATGCTCCTGCATCATACTCCTCATCTCGAAAAATTTTCATGGGCTCCTGTCCATGAGATCCTGCACAGTGTGACCATGTTTCTGTATAACTGCTTCTATTTCCCAGCTAGCATCCTCCACTGGGTGGTTCCCCCATTTCACCAGGTATTCAAAGTACTGCTTCCTCCTGGTCTTCCTGCCTACTCTTTTATCCAGTATGCACTCCATCTGAGGCTTTTGTGAAACTGGCAACTGTTTCTGCCACTGGACCACTGGTTCCTCAGTTCTAGTGTCATATTCTCCATCCCTGCATGGGTATAAATCCGAAATATTGAAAATCGAAGATATCCCAATGCCATCCGGCAATTCAAGCTCATATGTGTTTTCCCCAAATTTCTTCAGGACTCTGCACAGCCCAATATTCTTCATCTTGAGCTTGTTGTATGTTCCCCTTGGAAACCTTTCCTTCCTTAAGTGCACCAGAACCATGTCCCCAACTTCAAACTGAAGTTGTCTCTTCCGCTGATCAGCTTGGCGCTTATACTCTTGATTTGCATCCATCAGTCGCTGCTTCACCTGCGTGTGAAGTTCCTCCATCGCTTCAGCAAATTCCTCAGCCCTCGCACTTCTAGTTTCAGCCTTTCCTGACTCCCTGAGCTCAGAAACTCCCCTCGGCTATATCCCATAAAAAATCTGGAACAGACTTTTTCTTGTACTCCGATTCACCAAATTGTTGTACGCGAATTCTGCCTGTGGCAATATCTGGTCCCAACTGCTGTGGTGTTCCATCACCAAGCTTCTCAATAGGTCCCCTAAGCTTTGGTTGACTACTTTCGTTTGTCCATCTGTCTGCGGATGGTAAGCAGAACTAAATGCCAAATTAGTTCCCAGCTTCTTCCATAGTGTCCTCCAGAAATGACCAATGAATTTCGTATCCCGATCCGAGACTATGCTTCTCGACAATCCATGCAATCGCACAATCTCTTTGAAAAACAAGTTCGCGATGTGGGTTGCATCGCTGGTCTTATGACATGGAATAAAATGTGCCATCTTCGAAAACCTGTCCACCACCACAAAGATGGAATCAACACCTCGTTGTGTTCTCGACAATCCTAGAACAAAATCCATGCTAATGGCTTCCCATGGCCTTTCAGGTATGGGCAATGGCTGATAGAACCCTGTGTTCTGCTTTCGGCCCTTCGCATGTTGACATATTCTACACCTGTCAACAAATCGTTTGACATCAGTGCACATGCCTGGCCAATAATATGATTCGCTCAGCTTGGCGAATGTTTTTTCATGTCCAAAATGACCTGCTAGTCCACCGCTATGTTTTTCCTTTACCAAATTCTCCCTCATGGAGCAATTCGGAATGCACAATTGATTGCCCCAAAACAACAATCCATCCTGGATCATGAAATCAATCCATGGATTTCGATCCCTGAGAACTGGATTCTCAGCTGCTTCGTAAGATTCTCTGAAGTCTGCATCACCTGCATACATATCCTTCAGATTTTCAAAACCCAAAGTTTTGACTCTGAACTCCTGCAGCAACAAACATTTCCTGCTCAAAGCGTCGACTACTTTGTTGGTAGTTCCCGAAATGTGCTTGATCACAAATGTAAAATTCTGCATGTACTCTACCCAGTTCGCATGCTTCTGATTCAACTTTTCCTGTTGACTTACGAACTGCAATGCATGATTGTCGCTGTACAGAATGAACTCCTTGGGTATCAAGTAATGCCTCCACTTTTTCAATGCCTGTATAATGGCATAGAACTCTTTGTCGTACGTGGAGTACTTTAGATTTGCATCATCCAGCTTTTCGTTGTAATATGCAACAGGTCTGTCATCCTGACTCAAGACCCCTCCAACAGCATACCCACTGACATCACACTTCACTTGGAAGGTCTTCTGAAAATCTGGCAGCACCAGAATTGGCTGCTCTGTAATCTTTCGCTTCAACAGATTGAAGCTCCTTTCAGCCTCGACTGTCCAATGAAAAGTCTTATGCCGCTTCTTTACTGTGTCCATCATTGCGGCGCTAATTCCACTGAAATTTCTAATAAATTTTCTGTAGAAACTAGCTAACCCATGGAAGCTCCTTACCTCAAAAACATTCCTCGGCGATGGCCAATATCTGATTACGTCCACCTTCTCAGGATCCATCTTCAATTCATTCGCCGAGATTACAAAACCCAAATAAATGAGTTATGTATGCATGAAGGAACACTTCTTCAAATTAATCAGCAGCTTCTCCTGTTGTAGCCTCCTCATCACAATGGCCAAATGTCTCAAATGTTCAGCCTTGGTCTTGCTGAATATCAATATGTCGTCCAGATATACGACCACAAATTTTCCAATGAATTCCCTCAGGACTTCATTCATCAACCTCATAAAAGTGCTTGGTGCATTTGTCAAGCCAAACGGCATGACCAGCCATTCGTACAAACCCTCATTTGTTTTGAACGTTGTCTTCCATTCATCTTTCTCTCTCATCCGGATCTGATGATATCCTCTCTTGAGATCAATCTTTGAAAAATAATTTGCACCACTCAGGAAATCCATCAGGTCATCCATTCTCGGCAGTGGAAATCTGTATCTGATGGTGATTTTGTTTATCGCCCTGGAGTCTGTACACATCCTCCAGCCTCCATCCTTCTTCGGACTCAGTACTGTCGGAATAGCACACGAACTAAGACTCTCTCTAACCAATCCTTTGTCCTGTAGATCCTGTACCTGCCTTTTGACCTCCTCGTTCTCCCGAGGTGTCAACCTGTACGCTGCCTTATTCGGTAAAATTGCTCCGGGTATGAGGTCAATATGGTGACTCACACTCCTCACCGCTGGAAACGAACGAGGTAGTTCATCCACGATGATATCAGTGAACTCTCCCAACAGTTCCTGAATCTCGTCTGGTAAGTCGTCCACCCTTGTGCTTGTCAGGACAATTCTCGGCTTCTTGACAAAAAAGAATTGTGGATCTTCATCCTTCTCCATCTCTGTGAGAAGCTCTTTCCCACTCATGAGAAGTATTGTGCTGGTTACCTCCGGATTCACTTCTGTATCCTTGATCGGAAGCAATCTATGGATTCTCCCATCCTTCTCCAAGGTATATGTGTTCATCCTTCTATCATGAACAACATTTCTATCATATTGCCATGTTCTACCCAGCAATATATGACATACGTCCATGGGAATAACATCACACATAATTTCATCATGATAATTTCCAATTTTGAATTTAACTAAGCATTGTTTTGTGACACTTACCCGGTGTCCTTTCTGTAACCACGACACTTTGTATGGACTCGGGTGCTTAGTCGTCTCTAGCTCCAGCTTTTCCACCATCTCGATCGAAACAAGATTATCAGTGCTCCCACTATCAACTATGACTTTGCATTTCCTGTCCTTGGTTGTACAATCCGTTCTGAACAGTCTGCTCCTCTGCACTGCACTGTCCACCTCTTTCTCAAGTTTCAAAAGAATCTTATGCATCCCAAGCGAACTTCCGCTGTCTGCATCTTCACTCTCAGCATCATGCCTCTGCGCCTCAGTGATGTGAGCTTCACTTCTGTCCGGCTTCCTGTCTGGACAGTCAACGGCTTTGTGTCCGTCTTTTCCACATGTAAAACATGTGATGATTCCTCCACGACCTCTTCCTCTACCTTGGGTACGAGGAAAAGTGTTCACGTCGGCATATCCGCCACCCTGCTCCGTATGCTGCCTCCTCGGCTCAGCATATTGCTACCTCGGTTCATTTTGTGGCTGCCTCTGCTGTGAGGTTCCACCTCTCTCGATTTTACCCTGAGGTCTCTCTCATTCCTCCTTGGGCTTCTGATTTCTTTATTGGGCAATTGCTTTGCCTCTTGGATGGCTTCTGCCTCGCCCTCGCTGACCCTTCTTACAACTCAGCTTCTCCTCGGCTTTCAGAGCCATATGGTACGCATCCTCAACTGTTCGGATGGTTAGCATGCTCAATTCATCCTGAATGTCATACCTCAGACCATTCAGATATCTTGCCACCTTTTCGTCATCACTCTCCCGATGACTAGCTCGGATATTGAGCCTGTAAAATTCCTCGGTGTACTCCTTCACCGTCATCAACTTCTATCTCAGGTTCTGCATCTGCCTGAACAGAGTGATCTGGTAATCTCTCAGGATGAATTTCGCTTTCATCTTAGTGATCATCCGATCCCATCTCTTTATATTCTGTTTTCCTTTGCAGTGCCTATCCGCTTGCAATTCATCCCAGCATAAGGCTGCATGTCCTTTCAACTTTGTGACATCATGCCTTACCTTCTTGTCCTCTTCGATGTCCTCGTAGTCGAATTAGGTATCGAGTGCTCGGATCCAATCCAACAACTCTTCTGCATTTAGACTCCCCTCATAAACGGGAATGTCCATCTTGGTCTTTGAGCTCATTCTGGCGATAGCTCTGATCAACCTCTCTGTTGATGCATCCTCTGCTGTGACCTCTTCTGCTTCATGTCCAGCTTCCTCTTTAACCTCGGAATCACTGAACTCTACTGCACCAGCTCCGCGTCTCTGTGCAGTTTCCATCTCCTCAAGCCTTGCTCGGAGATCTCGCATCTGGCGCTCCATTTCCGGGTTTCTTGCTGGCCTACCCCTTCTTCGGGCATCCCTGTCCTCACGATCAGGTGATTGCCTTTCTCTTCTAGGTGGCATGGTGTAATCCGCTTCTCTCTGCTACCGGAACAAAGAGAACTCTTCTCCCGCTCTGATACCACTCTGACGCAACCTTCCCTCGACGACAACTGCTCTCACCAGGACCTTCTTCTTCCTACCCCGAAGAGTTGTAATACCCTTCAAATCCCTTATCAGGACTTCTTGTCACCCACAGGACACTCTTTTGATCTTTCGGCAGTCACTTCGAGAAATCGGGCTTCGCGATATCGCGAACCCTGTATGCACGTTCTCGTGCAACTCGAAACTCCGAACCCCGAATGTCGATGGTCAACGGTCAACGCTTTCTACTCATCGGGCATCTTCCTGTCGGGATATCGCTACCTGCGATGCCAACCATCTGATTTTCCAAACCCTGCGCCCCGAGGTGTCGATTTTCCAAACTAGACCTCGTGGTCCCACACTGCCACGTCACCGTCAGGATTTCATGGATCGCGAATCCACAACGCAAAGTTTCCTTGCTGCTGGAAACCCCGAACGCCGAACCCTGATTCTCTGACTCCTTGGGATTGCACGCCACGTGTTTCTTCTCTGATTGACGACTCCCGTTGATTTGGGAAATCGCGACTCGCGATTTCAACGAGTCTGCGCCTCACCTCGACAAACGCTGATATGCGATGGCTCTTGCTTCTCTGCCTTGAAGATCTCCTCCGCTTCAAATCCTTTCCTGGGCCTGTTCCCACTACCTTCACCACGAAACTATCCCTCCTGAGATTAATTTCTCTGACTCCTTCAGAGACCCTTGCGCACGCTTCCTGGGCTCGACTCCAACAACTCTCCAAGTGTTGAAGTCACCCGGATTCTGTGCATTCGCAGCCACAGTAGTCCCTGCCTTCCTCTTCTCAGACTAGCTGCTGAGACTTCTCTTTCAACCTGCACTTCCCCTGCACGGCTCGAAAGAACCCAATTCAACTCTGGGCGAGTGAGAATAAGAGTTTAACCATTGAGCCTCATCAACGCACTCTATGCGGATGAATTCGACTGCACTCTATGCAGGAATCTCCTGGATCAAATAGAGAAACAATTGAAACTCATTCTCTTATTCACTCAGGTTTCGAATCTACCATGAAACCACATACACAGCATATAAAACAAAAGCATAACAAGAAGCAAATATGCAACAGCATAATATTAACAACACACAGAGAATAATCACGGCCATGGAATTGAATCAAAGTTCTCCTATTAATTCAATATCTGTACATGGGGTTCTTCATACACTTCTTTGCTCTATTCTTCTTGCTCTCAATGATAATCCTACAATGTACAAAGGAGGGTGCCTATATTCCGTTTTCCCTCTCGAAATATGAAGCTATCAATTCTACAATAAATTCCTATCTAACAACATTAAAACTAATAAATGCCTTCCTATCTATAATACAATACAAGTGCGTTTCATTACATTAACCCATTAATGCTTGGCGCAACAAATATCAAGGTAGATTTTCAAAAATAAGTTTGCTGGCTTGTCCAACTGTCTTTCTCCACGCGCTGGCTCGCTTGATGAGGTGTGGATGCTCCTGCATCATTATACCTATTTTTCTTCTCTTTGATCACCTTTTCCTTCTCATTTCTCACACGAGAATGTCTTCTTTGACCCCTTTTCATGACCTAACCTCGATAAATATTTATGGACTATATCAAAAGTTTTTCAAAACACATTAATACTCGATAGACAAGTACTCAAAAAATTGCACAAGATTCATCGATTATTTGATCTTATCTTTGAGTTTTTATATGATGTAAGCTATTTACCATATTTGACTTATTTTCCACCCAGTTACAAACCATTCACTGATTTCGGTATAATATGAGTAATCTTTGAGTCTTGAAACCCTCCCATACCATTAAGGAATACATCTAGTGCAATCATGTCAAATTTCAATGACTACGGGAAAAGTTTCAGAAAATTTCAACGTTGTCCCCATTGACTGGTCATAGTGCGGGGTCGATGAGAATCAACACTTATTCTAGTAATCAACATTGGTCATGTGCCTATATCTAATCGGTCTTCTATTTGGTTCTAAGTTCTCACATGACCATGTCCTCTTTGACCCATTTTCATGACTTAACCTCGATAAATATTTATGGACTATATCACAAGTTTATCAAAACACACTAATACTAGATAGACAAGTACTCAAAAAATTGCACAAGCTTCGTCCGTTATTTTATCTTATCTTTGATTTTTTCTCTCATCTAAGCTATTGATCATATTCGACTTATTGGCCACCCAGTTGCAAACCATTCTTTTATGTGGGTATAATATGAGTAGTATTTGATTCTTAAAACCCTCCCATACTATCAAGGCATGCATATAGTGAAACCATGTCAAATTTCAATGGCTAGAGGAAACGTTTGAGAAAATTTCAACATTGGCCCCATTAGTTGGTCACTTTGTAAGGTCAATGAGAATCAACACTTATTCTAGTAATAAACATTGTTCATGTTCTTATATCTAATTATTCTTCTCTTTGGTCACCTTTTCCTTCTTAGTTCTGTTGACAGAAAAATTTGACTGTCCGTCAACTGGAAGAATGTAACATCTCGCTCTGGAACACTAAGGGAACTTATTCTTTGAGGACACTTGCACACAAGTGATCCGGATTTTATGCTATTAAAACTTTGATTTTTATTATGAGGCGTTATGGGTTGTTGACATGTTGTTTTATTGCTTGACATAGACATGTGCTATTGACTCGGTTTTACTGAGTGTGTAGGATTTTGGACCTCGAGGATGCAGAGGCATCGATGGAACCCCTTGGACTCCGGATCGAGTCATGGAGTGTACCATTGGTGTTTGATTGTTTTTACTATGATATTAGCGCATCTGGTTAGATGATATGACATGGATATATTCTGACATGATTTGTTGATGATGCAGGATGACAATAACTTACCGACCAGACTCACATATGGAGTAAAGGAGTCACCCACAACTACCAGAGATATTGAGGGAGAGCTGTGATCAGCAGCCCTGCCACAGACTACTAGCACTCCCGCCATGGCTGGAACTGTAGGTTAACGATTACCTAGTTCGAGAGGACCCACGATGCCATGAGGGGAGACTGCGACAGTCGCTCACGATGATTTTAAGGGGTGCGCAATAAGGCGAGGGCCTTATTCCTTAGAGGCCCTTAGTCTCCCACAAGTTCACCTGGTGGAGTATTGACTCCAGGGGTTATTGATGTCTACCAAGTCAGTCAAGAGGCAAGTGGTACCCTTGGAGCACGTACTGCGTCCTAAATGGAACGTCGAATTGTTGATGTTAGAGGAATGAACCTAGATGGCCTTAGGACGAATAATGTGTTAAGTTTTTAAAACAAATTCCCTAATTAAATGTCACCCAATACGAAAATTTAAGATTTAAGTCTAAACTATGCTAGTGGTGAAATTGTGTCTATATATATATATATAATAACAATATTAATAAAAATAAAAACCACTTGAATAATAATTATGATCTTTGTTAAATCATGTGACATAAAGGAATTAAGAGATTAATTGTTTCAAAAAAAATCTATTGGATTAGAATTTAAAAAGGGAATTAATTGTTTTAGTACTTGATAATTCAGAATATACTAATTAAATAAGAAAAGGGAAAAAGAGGTTAATTTCCACACCTGCCTTTTTGAGTTCTAAGTAAAAAGGGGAAAGAGGGAAAATCTAAAATATTAGGAAACTAGGAAAAGAGGTAAACACAAAAGGGGAAAAAGGGGAACTTAAGGGAAAAAGCGAAAAGTCAACTTAGTAAAGAATCTACCATTTAAGAGATTTCTAATTTTAAACTGATTTAGCAATTTCATAATAGGGAAAGCCTTTAAAACTTGTAAGGGCATTTGGGGGACACCTAGGAGTGATTCTAGGAGTAACTCTAGGTGGGTGAGGGAAATAAGATAATTAATTAATTAAAGAAATTAAATAATTGGAGGAATGAAAGGGATGGGTGACACTTGTACGGAGAAGAATTTTAGGGATTTATTTAAAAAAGAAAAAACTTAATTAATGAGCTTTTAGGAAAGAGAGGAAGTTCAAACCTCTATATAATTAAGGAAGGAGAAGGAGGATGGACCATCTTCTGTGTGCATAACGTTACGCTGCAGAAATATCTACTTGACTGATTTACTTGTGGAAGTTGGGGATACCCAGCTCGAAGAGGAGTGGTAGCTCAGCCTTGCGAGGCGAGATGGGAGCTAGTAGAAATCTCTGGATAGTGTGTGTGGCCCCTTTGCGTCTCGAGGGGCTAAGGGGGAAGAAGAGTACCCCTAGCATTGGCTGGGAGGTACCGGTGAAATCTCGACGGTCGGCGAGCAGGAGCTGCATGGACCGCGCAAGACGTCTCTCAGAGAAAGTGATCATGCAATGATACGCTCTCTTCATTTTTTTGTGGTAGAATGTATTAGGACTTATGCTCGGATCTGCTTATTTAATTTAAAAGTAAAATTATGTTTTTTTTTTCCTTCTTTTAACTTGGTGACTGAAACTTTCCTTGGCCTATCTCGATGGTGGTTGAATCCCATGGCCTTCATATTCCTGCATGTCGTGACCACCCTATGTGTTGATTGTGACCTTGAGGTTGTTTATCCTTCGTCCCTAGCTCACTAGTCCTCGCTTGAGCAGTCGGCCAGGAGCATGATCTACGGTCGTTGCCTTACTGTTAAAATACCTATGGATCTCAACACCATGCTTTTTTGTGCGAGGATGGTGAAGCGAAGGCGAACCTATCAATCCTCTACCTTTGTGGATGTCCTTTCCTGATTGATGACTTGCGTCCTTCAGTACGGCCTCTGCATATGGATTATCATGTTTCCTTGTTGTGTATTTCTCTGCACCTTGACTGATAGAATTCGTTCGATCCCTTCGATAAGTTATCCTTGTGGCCATGGCATTCTCTTACTATTGTCAACATTTTTATATTGGCATTCTGAGATGTAAAAAGTATTTAACTTCAATATGCGTTTGGTTCTTGATGGATTGATTGGTTTTTATTTCTTCTGCAATCGTAATTGTGTAACTGATGTAGAAATATATCTCTGCTACTATAATTCAGTAATGGATGTAAAAAAAAAAGAAATATATATATTACTTCAGCGATTGTAATATATGGTAGCTGTAAAATCTAGCCTTGCGTCTTCATCACTTAACTGGTGAAATTTAACTGTGTAATTATTTCTTACTGGCTCTAATGTATACTACGGTTTTTTTTATGCTTTTGGTCTGCAAATTCCCTCAGCGATTCAATACTTGGATGTCGATTGTAATCTGCGTTCTTTTGAGGTGTATTGTCACGTTTTCATTTACTGTATATTGGTTGATATTTTTCACTTTTTTTACCACGATTGTTCTAAAAACAAAAAAAAACATTCCAACTTTCAGTTCATTTTTGGGGCGTTCTACCCAACCTCCAAATCGTCCATCATGGCATTTTCACTATGTTTGATCGCTTTACATTCTAGTGTTAATAGGTAGTGGCGTTGGTGGCTGCGTTGATCTCTGTGCTTAACAACTTATGTGTCTTACCTGCATTTGTATTAATGGATAACCTTCATGTTTTCCCTGCAATTTTATTTCCTTCACTGGCGAACTTCACCCAACGATTTCACACATACCTCAATTGTGAGTTAAACCGTCTTTTAGAACAACCAATTTTTGGGTTTTGGCATCAATGTCGTATGTGATTTACAATGCACGTTTACACTAGGGCGTTGACTACTGTATGTGTTTAACTATTGGGCGATTTACTAAGTTGCCAGTGTACTGATTTTCCCACAGGGAACTATCCAACAATATCATTGTTAGCATTTATACCTGCATTTTTTTTAAATGATGTTGACAGCGGACGATCCTTCACAAAATTTTTTTATGGTACTGAAGTGTTGTTTTTTTTACTTAGGTTATTATAGGACAAAATCTTAGTTTCATAACAGTGGATTATTAGGGCAGTGAATTAAGGTGACAACGAGTGATTAGCATTTGCACTCAACGAAATCCCATTTAATTCCTGGTTGCATGACAGATAATTGAATTTCTTTTAACTCAACAATCTCAGATTTATTTCCATGTTGCAAGACAATGATATATATACAGTTCGAATCATTGTTATTTCTATTTGAGCAAAGCGTATCCATATCGTCTTCAATCAACGATTCCTTCTAACTTTAAGGGATATCCACTAATGATGGTCTGCATTTTGGTATGGCTATGGTAGCGACCTCAATTTACTCTACGATATTCATTGGACAACGAATTACCCAGTTTCTATATCGTTCCCTTGATTAGTGCTAGATACTTACCTATGGTAGGAATGAATTGTAGCTTCACCCACTGATAGAATCGGTATTGTACAGAGAAGTCATCTAGTGGGCTGACACGAATTAATTGTTGAGTCTTCGTCAGCCACGCATTGACTGTGCAATGGGGGCATTGGCATTTTTGAAATCCTTTTCTATCATTGAATTACTGACTACAATTTTTTTACATGTCAGGCAATGTGCTATAGTTAGACTTGTGGGTACAACGGTTCTTAATGTTATTCAGGCAGTTCTTCCATTGTTATCATAACAGTTTCTTTAATCATGTATGACCGTTGCTTAATTGCTAAATGCTATTTCAGCAATTCTTAATGTTCTTTAAAGCAGTCTTAATGGTATATTACAACAGTTCTACAATTTTATTATGTGCAAGAGATTTTAAAGCAATGTCCTTGTTCTGCACCATGTGTTGTTGGTAAGCCCGATGTCTGATACAAGACCACATATATATCAATGGGAATTATCGAAAGGTATCTCACATTATAGATTGCATTCTAAGGGATAAATTTTCTTAGAGTGGTAGAAGTTGTTATGATTGTGTTGTAGGGTTATCTTGACTTCACGGTGGCTAAGGACCCCTTGTAAATTTTGCAACCTTAAATTACTGACAGCCTGGTTAAGAGCGAGTCAAGTCTCTAGTTAATTCTCTCCACACCAGAGGTCTTGTTTGAACCTTTCTACAACTTGAATTTATTGAAGCGAGATCGTTGCCTTCTGAGGATTCCTTTTGCCTCCCTGTGTGATGTTAAGTGATCACTTCCCTTACTTTAAATTATTGCTTCAACCCTGATTGATTGTAGACCTTGTGCGTACCCATTCTCATGTTTCACATGTCATTGGATTTGTCTTGTGGCTCTCATAATTTGAACCTTGCACAATGAAAAAGTACGGTATGTAGTTACCTAACGTCGAGGAATAGTATTTTGATTGGGAGTTATCATCTCTGTATTCGTTTTAGGTATGACAGTTGAAGTCAAATTCTGGTGGGAAGGGATTTTGTGTCTTGTTTAAACAATTTAAGGCTGTTAAGCAGCGCCTTAGTCACTTTTTCACTTGACACCTGGTGGCGGCATGATTCCTTAGGATGGGATCATTCAACACATTCATAGAGAAGCATACAAAACCTGTCTGGGTCATGCACTTTCCATGTAGAGTGAAGTGGTTGTTGTAATTGGAGTTGGTACTTGAATCTGAACACCTCACTACGCTGGTGGCGCGCCTTAGAGGTTTCTTTTACTGATCATCGAAGTCATGGCGTTGGGTGGTGGATGTTTCCTTTTATCTAGTAGGCATCGTCTTGATTGTGTCGGGTAGGTAGCCAATTTTATCTGCCCTTGAATTTCATAGGTTCCACCCTGTTGCTCTTGTGCTAGTGTGAAGAGTCTTAGTAGTCGGTCGCCTGATCGGTGGGTGTGTGTTCGTTGTCTAGGTGTGGTTAACTGAGTAGTCATTGCTTTCTTTCCTAGAAACAAAAGAAAAAATTTACACCTTCTGCTTCGCTGGTAGCCAATGTAAAATCCTAAAAGAAATAACTAATGCTAAAAATATATACTAAATATATACATACCCTGATATAACTATTGTAAATGTGTTTACATAAAAAAAGAAAACATAAAAATCTCACTTATGAACAAAATTTACAGATTTGCAAGTTTCACCAGAAACTTACAAAATAAAGGTGAAGATAATTGCTTTTTAGAAGCAGATAAAGAAAGCACATTTAAATATTCTTTTTTTTTCTTTCTATAAATCTAACAAAACTTGAATTAATTAAACTATGAAACACAGATGTACAGATAGTCAAAGCCGATCTACATTTTTGGTTCTGCTAATATATAAACGACAGAAATTGGAAACACAAAAGAGATAACTTGATATTAGTTTGTGTGATGTGTCTGTGCCTCTGTATGAATCAACAACATCCAACTGCCACACCTACGAGATAAATATGCAATAGACTTATGCTGAAATTGTTTTTAATAAATTCACAGAATGTATTGGCAGCCAGGAGTTTTTAGAAACAGAATAGGGAACACATGTTAATTATGTGATCTTATGATCGTAAATAATTACAATAAGAGAAATCTACATGTAATACATTCACTTCATTGTTCAACTAAATATCGAAGAGAAATCATGATATTTAAATTGAAAAGATGATCACAGTGTTTATATCTGAAACATCTATTTATGAATGATATTTAAAGCAAGAATATCCTGAAACATAACATATCATTGATTCTAAAGCTACAAGACATATTAATGCACCAGGATTAAATAAAACGAAACATTAATGAAACACCATAAACAAAGGACTAAAGCCAAAATGTTGTATGTTGTTTCATTAAGTGTTGGGATATCATTCGTCCATATTTTGTTCCAGGCCAAGATGCCCTTCATTTACAAAATAGAGAGTATTTAAAGAGTTTTTTGAAATCTAAACTTCCTATATCCTAAGATAGGATAAGATCTCATAAGATCAAAACATTACAAATATGGAGGGCCTACAGCCATTCATGATCAAATTATATCTTCAATATTTATGAAAGTTTTTTCCTATTTACAAAAGAAACAAAAAGGAGATACTAATCAACTAGATCGAACCAGTTCCATCCCATAATATAAACATGAGATATACCATGTCCATTTAACCAATAACTAAACATGGATCAAGATATCTCATAATTTATTATGGCCTTCACACTCTCTACATTCTTTATCACAATGTTGCCTGTCTTTTTAAGATGCTTGGCTTGTCTATGTTCATTTGATCTGAGGTCATGAATTTATTTTATGACTAGTTCATTGTGGTTTGTGAGAGATTTAATTCTTTCTTGTAAAATGGGGATATCACTATAGTACTGTTCAATCCAATGTAAGCACACCTCACGATGCACAGAAGGAGCGATCTATCGAGGGAGCATATAGTTGGGTGTAAGAATATCAACGTTACCAGTTGAATTCCCTTGACCAAACTTAATACCAATAAACCCCTTGCTACCTTTGAGACATGGTGGGAGATTACTAACAAAGTCGTATGGCTAAGTAGGCTCTGATTTATGATGATCTGGGTCTTCTTTTGCGAGGAAAGTTTCAATTTTCGGATCTGGGACCTCATTTATCTTGATTGGGTCGATTGAGCTCAAATGAGGCTTAGATAGATTCCTTAAACTTCTTGATATTAGCCGACTGACCATTTTATTTCGAAACCCTAATGCTGCATGTTTTTGTTTTAACTATTTGTGAGGTTTTTCGCTATCGGTTTTTACAGTGGCTTTAAGGACAATAACTAATTCATGCATAGATGTTTCATTTGACTCAAAACCAACATCCTGTTGCCCATGTAAAAACTGATCGGGTAATGCCTCATCATGAGGGTTCTCCTTCAGAAATCCTGGCCTATTACTTGAACGATCAAACGGTTTCCCTATCATTCGTCCACCCACAATAGTGGTTTCTACAGGAGAGACTGTTGTAAAGCCATTTTGTTTTAAGAACCCATCCCAATCATCACCCAGGATTGTCAAACGATGAACCAAAAGCATTGTAATTAAACAGTGGTGAAAGAGACTAGACTCAAAGATCTGTTTTTTATACCTCTTTGACATCTTGTACATAATCCTCAGCAAATAAAATGACACATTCAAAGGAAAACCTATAAAGTGCATAAGAGACCGCGCATGATAAAGAAAAACCAGGCCATAACGGCCCTCACAGGTTATAAACTGTTTAATAACTTATAAGAGACCATGGCATATAACCTTAATCAAATAAACAAGAATACCTTTATCACAACACTCAATCTTTCTGGAGGTCATTAAGAGGCCCTAGGGAACTTCTTCGATCTTCAAACTCTTGAACCACTTCTAACTGGTGAGAGGGAGTGTTGTGTCTTCGTTGATAAAATCCTCAGTCACCTCCAACTGAATATGTCCAACCTTTGCTCTACATCCATCAAATGTTTGTGTGAATTCCTTATCCATGTGAAGGTTATACCCTTCAAACCTCTTAATGAAAGCATCACAACCCTGAACATTCAAATCCTCGACAACATCATCAAGAGACAATAATGCCTGAGAGCCATTCGACTCTATTCGAACAATAGGAGCCATTAAGAGTATGACCAGACTGTAACAGTGCGACTCAAGCTAGCTGTGGGTTTAGATGGAAGAAGTAAAAGGAACAAGTCTAAGTGAATGAAATGGAAGCAAAACAAGAAAAATCCTTGCGTGATCATAATATAAACATGAATGTTTCAATCATGGAGTTTGAACACTCCTGGTAATGAACACCTCGATTACAGAGCATAAATCAAACCCTTTAACTCATAATGAAAATCTTGTCAATTCATTCTGCCAGCCACAGATCAGGTACGAGACACGATGCTTGTGCATTAATTTGCATGTCTTGGAATGACTATAGTCGATTTGCAAAGGGTTCAAAATAAATATGTTTACAATTCAAATGAGAATAAATATTTGGTATTATATCAACATTCAACAAACTCAAAATGGAGAATCATTAAAGTATTAAATATGAAGTAGATGTAAGCACAATGAACCTTTAAAATCATGTTTTAACTAGGGATATAATACGAAGCTAAGTTTCCATGTTTGATTCATGCTTTCAGTCATGAATCAATCATGAAAACGCAAAATTTAAAGAGTTATTGAACATCTTTTATAATCTAGTAATCATCTCAAAAAGATAATATTTACAAGAATGAGGTGAAGGAATCTATAGAGAATGTAATTTCATGTTCCCATAATGAAATCGTGTGGGGCTACCAACAATGGCGACTTACTGGGTGAAGCAGTTATCTCTGCATCACCAAAATTTCATGTTAGGATGAATAAAAAAAATAAATATTTGAGAAGCAACTAACAACACATCAAGCATGAAAAACTCAAGGTATAACATAGTCCAACATTAGATGTGTTTTCGTCAAAAGTGTAATCTGATATCAGATCTAGATTTCGAGAGGAACGATGTTTATGCAACTGATTCTGATACTATTGACATAGCCACTGCTGGTAGAAGGCGTCCATAGCCTCGACAAGGATGTCATTTAACCCACTCTAACACATCTATCCTATCCAAAAGTCATCCATTCCTGATGAAGAACATCTTTATTCATGGATTAATTTTAAGGGGCATACCTAATAATTTTCTTAAACTCGACATTGCTTCGTTGCTAGCAGGTATGTTCAGTACCCCAACGAAGTTGTCTTGGTATCATGGATGCATTTACCCGCTGCTAGTAGACCTGTTCACTGTCTCGGCGGGTTTACAAACACTTCCCACACCTTGCAGTTCTTTCAACTCTCTAGAATTAATTTACAAATTTGCAGAAACTTTATGATATTCAAGAGAGCGGGGTGATACTGAAAAAATTCAGATTTTATCAAGCA
This sequence comes from Picea sitchensis, assembly GCA_010110895.2. Lineage (NCBI taxonomy): Eukaryota > Viridiplantae > Streptophyta > Pinopsida > Pinales > Pinaceae > Picea > Picea sitchensis. The sequence continues at coordinate 30,676 of SNQJ01S0055559.1, forward strand.
AAAAATGTTCTTATATAATTCATCTGTTTTCTTAAAATGATCCTTACCATGATCTCGACACTTAGATTGCTGTTAAGAAACCATCTCAAGGACAGGAAGGTATAATCGAGTTGTTTTCTTAAAATTAGGGACAAAGTTAAGAGTTTATTAATGATAATCGTTATCCTCTCGAGATTTTGAAAAGAAACCATAACACTCTTTTGAGAAGGAACTTTCTATGGTGACCCAGACACAATTTTCTAGAAACAAGCCAAAAACAAACCAAAAACAAGAAAAATGAAAAGAAACAAAATGAAAAACAAAAAAGAAAATAAAAAATATTTACAAGAGGGTGGATCTGAAATCATCACGTGAAATATCTCTTGAGAGATTAAAAGAAAATAGAAAAATCCTCATTAATATAAATGTAGTCCTACTCGTGGCACCTTGGGTCAGGGTTGAATTTAGAGTTCAGATTTACTTATCTCTTTACTTTTCATTTAAAAACAAAATTCATGATGATACTACGTTTTTGAAAAGCTGAGAGAAAGGGTCAAAGTGGACTTCCCTGACAACAGTCATATTATGGTTCTCTTGGTGCACCCACTTGTGTTCATGACTACATTATTACAAAGAGAAATAGTGAGAAATAATGCTAAAAGAAAACCTACTCTCACTACTAAACAAATCAAAATACTACATAAAGTCATGCTTCCAATGTAGCCATCAAAGTAAATCCAATCTTGCAATGGAAACAAAATAAAAAATTACTAGCAAGAATGGTAGTATATCAAAAAATGAAGAAAATATATCATATTTACCTTTATCATCATCATTTGAAAACAAGGCAAGCATGATCTTACCATTCCCTTGAACATTCTTTTTGTATGAATCCTCCAGCCATTCTGCAATTTTTTCATAAAAATTAGGATGCAAACTATGACTTTGATAAAACGAATATATCAATGGGGAACACATCATAAGAGGATTCATGAAATCAATTAGATCATTGGTTTGAGAACTTCCTTTGGTGAGATTGATCATTTCAAAATGTGAAGCATAAAAATTAAAATTCGAACTAATCAAAGAATGAATATGCAATGTAGAATATTTGATCTCCATAAGAATGAGCGCATTGTATTTTTAAAAAATGAATCATGTAAAATCATTTTGCAACATGTCTTTTTCCCATGTGAGTGATGAAAGTGAAAGAGTGTTGAATCCAACTTTATAAATGTTATGTTTGGAATTAGTTTCACCAAATTTTGGCATATCGAAAAGATTTGATTGTGGTGGAAAAGAGTAAGATACCGTGGGTAAGGCATCACGTCCATCGTCCACTAGAATCTAAGAAGAGATCAGGATATAAAGAGTAAAATGAATGAGAAATATGCACATGAAAATAATCTCTTGAGCTATGATATTTAACAATGGTATTCTCAAGACATTCCTCTTCACTTTCCTTAAAAAATTCACTCTATTTTGGTGATAAGTCCTTCAACATAACATGATCGTCTAAATTTGCTTCATGTATGATAGATAATTCAAAGATTTCGTGACAAACATCTAATATTTCCTGTGGATAAAGTACGATTTGAGGATGAAGGTTTAAGGTTTCTTCTTCCAATTGCATATCTACATCCCTAATGAGTTTCATAGGAGTGTTAGAATGCTTAAGATGATTTTCGTCACCTAAGTGTTCTTCAATAATTGAATTTAAATATTGATTAGGGCATGAGTTGAAAGAATGAGGACATTTACCTTGACCTAACATCGAATCTTCTTCCATGATGGTCGTGGACTGAAAACACAATGATTCAGAGGAAAAACCAATTTGATTATCAGTAAGAACTTTTTCAATATATAGAATCTCCCTTGCTTCTTCAAAATTTTTGGATGGATTCCTCTCATCCTGCGAAACAAATTCTTCTTGCAATTGAGTGATAGGATTTGTAATTGCTTCATCATTCATGATTGGATATGACTGGATGAAAGGGATGCAATCATCATAGAGGAGATTTAGTAAAAATGACATGTCATTAAGATTAAATTTATAATGAACATGATGGATTCTTGTCGAAAATCCTTCTGAAGATGAATTGTCATTGATTAGCAAAGTCTGAAATTCTTCACATAATTTATTGTAATCATAGATTTCAAAAGCATCTAAAAATTCCTCTACAAATTGAAACCAACAAAAAATGTGATTTGTCACAAAAGACTCAAACCAATGTTTAATCTAGCCCCTAAAAGTAAAAGCAAACAATCTACATAAAACTTTTAAATCAGAAATGTCATGTTTGATGCATTTGCACCAAAACTTGTTAAGGTGGTCTTTAGCAGATACATCCCCCCTACCATCAAAGGTGAGTTTGGAAAAGCAAGATACTATCTCCTTGGGAACATCAGGTAATGAGAACTGTAAATCATGTTCCAACATAGTGATTTGGGGAGCCATGGGGAAATTAAATACATTCAAAATGAAGGCTCCTACAAGGCCAACATGTCGGTCTGGTCGTCCTTCTAGCACCATTTATTGAAGGGAAAATTTGATTGTAATTTTCCCGTGAACTGGAAGAGCAAGTATGGTAGGGGGTTTTCTAAATAACCCAAGCCCTTTGGTGTAACTTGTTCTGGCGGGTTTAATGGCTCCGTTAGCCAATCTAAAATCCTAAAAGAATTAGCTAATGCTAAAAAATATATACTAAATATATACATACCCTAATATAACTATTGTAAATGTGTTTACGTAGAAAAAGGAAACACAAAAATCTCACTTATGAACAACATTTACAGATTTGCAAGTTTCACCAAAAACTTACGAAATTAAGGTGAAAATAATTTCTTTTGAGATGCAGATAAAGAAAGCACATTTAAATATCTTTTTGTTTTCTTTCTATAAATCTAACAAAACTTGAATTAATTAAACTATGAAACACAGATGTATAGACAATCAAAGCCGATCTACACTTTTGGTTCCTCTAATATATAAACAACATAAATTGGAAATACAAAAGAGCCAACCTGATATTAGTTTGTATGATGTGTCTGTGACTCTGTATGAATCAACAACATCCAGCTGCCATGCCTACGAGATAAATCTGCAATAGACTTATACTAAAACTGTTTTGAATAAATTCACAGAATGTATTGGCAGCCATGATTTTTTAGAAACACAATAGGGAACACACGTTAATTCTTTGATCTTATGATCGTAAATAATTACAATAAGAGAAATATAAATGTAATACATTCACTTCAATGTTCAACTGAACATTGAAGAGCAAAATTGAAAAGATGATCACGGTGTTAATATCTGGAACTGCTAATTATGAATGATATATAAAGAAAGAATATCTTGAAACATAACATATCATTGAGTCCAAAGCTACAATACATATTACTGCACCATGATTAAATAAAATGAAACATTAATGAAACACCATTAACAAAGGACTAAAGCCAAAATATTGTACGTTGTTTCATTAAGTCTTGGGATATCATTCATCCATGTTTTGTTCCAGGCCAAGATTCCCTTCATTTACAAAATAGAGAGTATTTAAAGAGTTTTTTGAAATCTAAACTTCCTATCTCCTAATATAGGATCAGATCTCATAAGATCAAAACATTACAAATATGGAGCGCCTACAGGCACTCATGATCAAATTATATCTTTAATATTTATGAAAGTTTTTTCCTATTTACAAAATAAACAAAAAGGAGATACTAATCAACTATATCGAACAGGTTCCATCACATAAGATCATCATCAGATATACCATGTACATTTAACCAATAACTAAACAGGGATCAAGATATCTCATAATTTATTATGGCCTTCACACTGTCTGCATTCGTTATCACAATGTTGCCTATCTTTTTAAGACGCTTGGCTTGTCTCTGTTCATTTGAACTGAGTTCATGAATTTCTTTTATGATTAATTCATTTTGGTTTGTGAGCACTTTAATTCTTGCTTGTAAAATGGGGATATCACTATAGTACCGTTCAATCCAATACAAGCACACCTCGCAATGCACAGAAGGAGCGATCTTTCGAGGGAGCGTATAGTTGGGTTTACCAGTTGTTGGCCCTTGACAAAAATTGATGCCAGTAAACACCTTGGTACCTTTGATACATGGTGGGAGATTACCAACAAAGTCATATGGTTGAGTAGGCTCTGATTTATGATGATCTGGGTCTTCTTCTACGAGGCAAATTTCAATTTTGGGATCTGAGATCTCATTGATCTCAATCGGGTCGATTGAGCTCAAATGAGGCTTAGATTGATTCCTCAAACTTCTCGAGATTATCTCACCAACCCTTTTATTTCGAAACCCTAACGCTGCATGCTTCTATTTTAGCTGTTTGTGAGGTTTGTCGCTATTGGTTTTTACAATGTCTTTAATGCCAACAACTAATTCATGCACAGGGGTTTCATTTGACTAATAACCAACATCTGTTACCCAAGTAAAACCTGATCAGGTAATGTCTCATCACGACGGTTCTCCTTCAGAAATCATGGCCTGTTACTTGAACCATCAAATGGTTTCCCTATCATTGGTCCACCCACAACAGTGGTTTCTACAGGAGATACTGTTGCAAAGCCATTTTGGTTTAAGAACCCATCCCAATCATCACTCAGGATTGTCAAACAATGAACCAAAATCATTTTAATTAAACCATGGTGAAAGAGACTAGAATCAAAGCTCTGTTTTTTATACCTCTTCGACATCTTGTACAAACTCCTCAACAAATAAAATGGCACATTCAAAGGAAAACCTATAAAGTGCATAAGAAACCGCACATGATAAAGAAAAACCAGGCCATAATGGCCCTCACAGGTTGTAAACTGTTTAAGAACTTATAAGAGACCATGCCATCTAACCTTAAGCAGAGAAATAGGAATACATTTCTCACAACACTGAATCTTTCTGGAGGTCACAAAGAGGCCCTAGGTCACTTCCTCGATCTTCAAATTCTTGAACCACTTCTGACCAGTGAGAGGGAGTCGTGTGGCTTCGCTGATAAACTCCTCAGTCACCTCCAACTGAATATCTCTAACCTTCGCTCTACATCCATAAAATATTTGTGCGAATTCCTTAGCCACACAAAGGTTATACCCTTCGCGCCTCTTAATGAAAGCATCCCAACCTTGGCCTTTCAAATCCTCGACAACATCATCAAGAGACAGTAACGCCTGAGAGCCATTCGACTCTATTTGGAAAACAAGAACCATTAAGAGTATGACTACACTATAACATGAGTGACTCAAGCTAGCGATGGGTTTAGATGGCAGAACTAAAAGGAACAAGTCTGGACAGATGAAATGGAAACAAAACAAGCAAAATCCCTACGCGATCATAGTATAAACATGAATTTTTTGGTCATGGAGTTTGAACACTCCTGGTAATGAACACCTCAAGTACAGAGCATAACTCAAACCCTTTAACTCATAATGAAAAGCCTGTCAATTCATTCTACCAGCCAAAGATCAGGTACAAGACACGATGCTTGTGAATTAATTCCCATGTCTTGGAATGACTATATTCGATTTGCAAATGGTTCAAAATAAATATGTTTACAATTCAAATGGGAATCAACATTTAGTATTATATCAACATTCAACAAACTCAAAAAGGAGAATCATTCAAGTATTAAATATGAAGTATATGTAAGCACAATGAACCTTTAAAAGCATGTTTTAACTAGGGATATAATATCAAACTAAGTTTCCATGTTTGATTCATTCTTTTAGTCATGAATCAAGCATGAAAACAAAAAAATTTAAAGAGTTATTGAACATCTTTTATAATCTAATAATCATCTCAAAAAGATAATATTACAAGAATGAGGTGAAGCCAGCTGTAGAGATTGTAATTTCATGTTCCCATAACGAAATCATGTGGGGCTGCCAACAAGTTCTCACACGACGATGTCTTCTTTGACCCCTTTTCATGACCTAACCTCGATAAATATTTATGGAATATATCACAAGTTTGTCAAAACACACTAATACGCGATACAAAAGTACTCAAAAAATTGCACAAGCTTCCTCAATTATTTGATCTTATCTTTGATTTTGCTCCTGTCTAACCTATTAACCATATTCCCCTTATTGGCCACCCAGTTATAGAACATTCAATTATGCGGGTATAATATGAGTAATATTTGAGTCTTGAAACCCTCCCATACTGTGAAGGAATTCATCTAGTGCAACCATGTCAAATTTCAATGACTATAGGAAAAGTTTGAGAAAATTTCAACATTGGCCCCATTAACTGGTCACTTTGTGGGGCCGACGAGAATCAAGAATTATTATAGTAATCAACATTGGTCATGTGTCAATATCTAATTGGTCTTCTCTTTGGTCACCCTTTCCTTCTCAATTCTCACATGGCCAAGTCTTCTTTGACCCCTTTTCATGATTTATCTCTATTCCATCGTGCCTCTTTTGATCATTGTTCATATTTGTATCACTAATATAAGTATTACTGTCCTTAATTTAGGTTAATTTATAGTTCATTCAGTTTGTAAATATTTATTGATGAATTGTAAAATAATTGGAACTTTTCTCGAACAACCCTCCCACAAGTATTCAATTCTTAATATTGATTACAACAAGAATTAACAACATGTAGCATAAGATATCAAAAAATGAAATAAATATTAAAAAAACATGTAATTAACCCACACAAAAAAATATTTAAAGAGAACAATTCATACAAATTAAAATATCTAGTTATGTACCTCGTCCAACGCAACATTTGTACCATCCTTCTCTTGTATCTTTGTTTTGATCATCCAACTCGACTTTTGTATCAACATCTGGTTCATAAACAATGTTGAAAGGATTGATGATATCATCATCATCATCAATGTCATTTTCAAGCATATCTTCATCTATATCATCATCAAGAACTAATGAATTTTCTCGTACGCCTGGTTCATATTCTCTGTATTCTTCATTTGTCGACCCATATTCTTCCTGCTCTAGCTCTAGATCATCTTCTTATTCAATATCATCTTCTTCATCTACAATATACTTTACTGACCTTCCTCTTGAATCATATCTAACAACAAATGATCAATCCCTCTTACCTGGAACCTTTGAGTAAAAGACTTGTTCACATTGACTTGGAAAAACATAGTGTTCATTTTTTTTTTCAAAAACTATTGTTTAATCATCGAAAATCCATTGGCATACTCAATAAAAACTCTTTCCTCATTGTGTTCATGCATTCGTAACCTATACCATTTGACATCAAAAAAACTAATTTGAAGGAATTAAAGTCACACTCAATTATATCATTCAAAAATCCATAGTATCAATTTTCAGATTGTCCAGGACATTTGTCACTCCTAAAGGAAACATTCGTGACCTGGAATACTGCAGTTATCGCACAGTCATAAGTTTTCCTGGTTTCATCCAACTTTTTGATGCAATATTTGCGGCCATTGCACCACATATCCTTGTGGTGTTTCAACTACAATATGCCATACATGTAAAATATGTATTGTCAATTAATAATAAACAAATTTATATAACTTGGAAAGTATAATATGAAAAAAACACACCTACAGTCACATTAATATAATATAAAATGACTAAATAAAATGGGTGAATTTGCTTTCCTTTCCATCTTTCAAACAATATGTTAAATCTATTTCCCTTTGCGTAACATCATAATCTCCATTACGACGAGCTTCTCTACACAATTAAGACAATTCTTTCCATGATAACCTACCGCCATCATGTTGTTTACATCTATCAATCCATACCTTCATCTAGTCAAGATTCTTTGCAATGTATAAATGTAGTGCATCCCAATCTTTAGCAACTAACCGATCAAAAAATCACCATTCACCAATATTAAATATTATTTATAACCATGGTAAATATTAATAAATGATGAAAGAATAAATATTAAATGAGTATGATCATATACACTAAAAAATGAAAATTGATATTTATTACAAATATCCACAATTTAATAACCTCTCACTTTCTTCACCGTACCTTTCTCAAACAACTACTCCCCTTCAAATTTTTTGATCGAGTTCACATCCCAAATGAAATTCATTGCATGCATAGCTTGCGCTGATAATTTAGGAAGATACTAACTAATATACACCATGGATTCGTATACCATATATCCCTCCACCATAGAACCCTCAAGACACGCTCTTTGTCTAACTAAATCCATCAATGATTTCAGGTTCCTCTCCACCATCCACATTGACCTTGTGTGTATAGTTCCACACATTTCAATCTCCTCAACTTGGTGTATGAGGTAGTAGTTCTTGTGCATTGAAAAATGGTGGAGGTGGATACTTTTTCATTTCACACATTAGCCAAGGAATATCTCTCTTCCAATACTTTATATCATCTTCATGGATTTATTTCAATGACAACCATCTACATGTCATGATGCAAGAAAATAATATGTTTCAACAAAACATAATACATATTACATTACAAGTAAAACACATGTCACTAAGTCCAACAAAAAACTGAAAAAAAAAAATTCATATATATTGCAACTACTTACCTCATGTATTTTCCAAGATCATATATAACTTGTTTGATGTTGTTTTCAAAGTCGTTTGGGAGAGATAGAGGTAGAACATATTGTAACAATAAAAATGAATCGTTACTTTTTTCAGAACTAGACAAAAAAAAAAAAACTCAAAAAATGTATATGACGAATATATAAATATGAATACTAAAATTATTAATTATATTAATGAATGTATGCCAATCATGTGTTTTTACCCCACCAAATTCACCTTTCTTTGTTAATATATTCTTTATGTTTGAAAAAAAACCTGTGGGAAATTTAATTATTTGAATGACCTATTTTACGCCATTGTTTTATTGCTCTATTAATAACCATGGAAATTTATTTTGGTATCCATCGCTATTTGATCGGATCACACTTTGTATTGAATTATTGGCTTCCTAAATGTCATTACAAATTTTGACAATTTTTTCTTTATCTCTCCTCCCATATATGATTCATCATAATGTTTCTGTCACATTCTTCTCGATATGCATTGTATCTAACAAATGAACTATTTTAGCTCCTTATAGTAAGACAACCTTATGAATTGAGTAGGATAAAATTTCATTCCTCGTGGAAGCTCATTATTACTACCTTCACGATAACGACATTGATGAAGCATACAAAAAATCAAAACACTATTTATCAAATGTGGAAAAATAAATTGAATAATTAAAATAAAATTTCAAAACATGATTCCATTTACAATACATAAAAAAAAATGCGTAGCTCGAGGATTAATTATGCCGTATGCCAAATTCCATATGTGAGGTGTCATTCTTTGTGGTTTTAGTCCAGTCTCTTGTTTCCCATTGAAAATATATTTTTCAGTAGTACGATACTTATGGTTCTTAAAGAGGAAGTGTCTATACTCATTAAACACCTCCTTTCCTAAACTTTTTGACCAACGAGATTTCATCTTAGGACCACAAACTGGACATGCAAATTTACCCTTTGTTTGAAAAACTGCAACATATGGATTAATTTGAATTATTAGTATACGGAAGTATTATTTAAACAACATGCTTGATATATTTAATTAATTATATATTATTCGAGCATGTAATATGAAACATTACATACCAAAAAAATGTGTTAGTCCGGGGGCATCATGAATCATCCATAAAAGTATTCCATGACACTGAAATATCTTCTGCCCAATTGGTTTATAGATGTCATACATAATGATGCCCTCCTATAACTTTAGTAGGTCCTCGATAAGATGCTCAATATAAAAATTCATACCTTTAACTTGGTACTTACATAATTTTTTGAAATTACACAAAATTACCACCACGGTATGCATATATACGTAAATAGATAAATAAATAAAAGATATTATGCAAAAAAAAAAGATAAATGAAAAATTTACATTCGAAAAATTAATGTAAACAAATACCTAGAATAATCATTGTCAACATTATGTGCTCCCTCTTTATTGACATCCAAGGAGGAATGTTATTGTTGATAACAAAAATAGGCCACACTGACTAAACATACCCAAGATCTTCAAATGGATTAACATTGTTAGTTGCCAATGAAAGCCTAACATTACAAGGTTCGTCTGTAAATTCTGGCCATTTTGTAGAAATTTCCCTATAGGTGTAACCATCTACAAGAATTCAAATAACGTCATCTTCAATTCTCTTTCGTGCATGGTAATCCATCAACTATGCTATTCTTTGGCACCTGAACAGTCACTGCAAATGTGGAATTATGGGAATATGCTGAAGAACCTTTCAAGGCACCATTTTTGTTACTTGAGCGGTTCGATATCTACTGATACAACATACCGGGATTTTGTTTCTGATGCATGTTGTCCATAATATATAATATGATCATGAGAACACGCATCTATAATTTGATACTCCATTCCAATGTCTTTCATAATGGAACGTAAATATTGATATGTGCGAGGTAAAATATTTGATGAGGGTAACATAAATTCACCGAACAATCTAAAACATAAAAAATAACTAGTTAATGTAAATAATAGTAATTGTAAATATTGCATTTTTATTTTACACGTTAATTAACACCAAAAAAAGGGGAAACGTCAACCTTTATGTAGATTTGATGAAACATAATACATACCTTAGGATCTATTTCATACAAGTGTTCGACAAATGATTCATAACCTTTAAGTTCGCCAGCAACAATGTAGTGGAGAGAATATTTGCACTTGACCCTTTATAAAGTCGTTTAGTTTCCTTTTCAATCACAGGTTTATCATAAATACCATCACTATTGTCCCCATGATCCTCATCTGGATGACTGAATAAGTCTTGGATCATTTGATTTGTCCCATCATCTTGAGCTATGTTATTATTGTCATCTACTTCCATGAGATCATTAACTTGATCTTCATTATCTATTTCATGTTCCTCATCTTGAACAACATCATTTCTGTTACTACTTGGTGCTTTCTGCGGAAAGTTAGGGAGAAACTCTAACTTTAAAATTATAGTCAATCATGCAAAATTAGTGCATGTATAAAAAAATATAAAAGTTTGAGAATACAATCAATATTAAAAATAATAATTAATATATAGATATAAATATAGATATAGATCATTACCATGGGACGATATTCATTTGATCCCTCTCCATGTGCCCATATTTTATAAAATGTTTTTTAGTTGTTGCTATTAAAACTCTTTCGGGACATCTAGTACAACAATTTTCGCAAGAGCAATAACATTTACCATCACCCTTTTCACGCACTTTAATTTTTTTCCCACCTCTAATGTTTTCTGAGATTCTTCTCGAGAGACATATACTAATGATTGTCTTATAAATTAAATGGTGTATAATAGAATATCCATTATATATTTTTATTATAACATATGAAAAAAAAACTGGTTTTTGTTCACCGAGAAGAACTTATACCCTTTTTGAATCATCGTTGTTATAGCAAACTTGTCACAACATCCCTAAAATGCAACATATTTATATATTTTATAAGGTTGCAATTTCGACGACACTTGACCAAGTCAAGGTTGACTTTGTCAAATAGTGGGTAACCATT
>SNQJ01S0055559.1:51223-70546 GCA_010110895.2 Picea sitchensis
GAGTCCAAGATATGTTTTTGATGATCTTAAATTTCTACATAAGAATATTATGGAAGATTGTAATAAGTATTTTTTTAGGATAGACAAGTTTAACATATTTTTTATATTAAAATATTTATTTTGATTTCTTCTATGAAAAATAAAATAAAATAAAAATTTATGATTTTATTTTTAACAAAACTAAAAATAAATTCATTAATTATTATTATTATTTCTTAAATGTTTCAAAATTTCAAAATTCATATATAAAAGAACCATTTTAAATATTTTCATAAAAATTATGGTATCAAATGTTTGGTTAAAATATACAAATTATTTCCCGGATCGGGTGTCACACGGTATAACGGGACAGTTTGCGGTGGAAGGTACTGGCAGCCGTGGTCTGGACACACAGGCCAGGCATGTGCCAAGGCCCGTCACCCCACCCTGTATTTAATCGCATCAACTCCGGATATGAGGGGCATTTACGTCTATGTCCTTTCGCTGCACCTCCATATGAGTTGGGCTATAATGGCGACGCTATTGATATTCGGGATCAATCTGCCAAAGCTCGGCAGCCACCCCGCTTGTTTCCCCTGGTTCGTTTGTGTCCCCTGTCATTTTCTGGTCTACGCTCCCTCTGCACTGCTCATCGACTGTTCCATGCCGAGGCCACGAGGCAAACCACGGCGAGGCGCGCCGTGGAAGCCCCGACGACCTTCGCTCTCCTCACCAGACACTTCCTCAGGCGATTCTCAGCCCAGCCTTCAAATCGCTTCATCTCCGGTGAATTTGCAGCCTCCGCATTTTAGCTCCATGGCCATTATCCCAACTTCTTCAACTACGCTGCATCGGCTTCTCCCCGACCTTGGCCCCTCCCAACCTCCCGCCAGCAACTTGGGCCATGGCCAAGACTCTCCGCGTCAATCCAGTCCGCCAGTGATAGGCAGCCCGACTCCCTTTGACAAAGCACACCTCCGGGAGAGCCTCGCCACTCTGTACACCCTGGTATTTGAGCTTCGGCAGGAGGTTTCCGACTTGCACTTTCGGGTGGAGGTCACAGAGATCAAGGTGGCCGACTGTCTCCAGATCCTGGCATCCCTGCGCGATGCATTGTTTCCGAATTCTGATGCAGAGGCCGAAGACGAAGACCCTGGAATCGAGGGAGATGGAGTCTTGCAGACTAAGGCGGGCACACCAGACCAGGGCAAGGAGGAGGCGATGCGGGAGGACCGCGACACTGTAGATGTACGCACGCAGGAGCAAGACGAGACTGGGCACTCAGAGCATGAACCCGTGGATCTCCCAGGCACATGGCCGCCTTACCAGCCGGGTGTCTAGTCATACTTTACTTAGTTTCCAGGTGTCTAGTCTAGGGACTATAGTAATGCTTCAGACGCATTATACTCTGTCTATTTTGTTTATGGCTTAATAGCCCAACTCTACCAGGCCGGCTGGACTGGTTTCCTCCATGATGGGGCAGTCCAGTAACTTCGGCCTGGATGACATGGCAATGATGACCTGGTTTTTTTTGGAAGCTCCTAATATAATACTACTTTTATTTACAAAAAAAAAAAAATATACAAATTATTTAATATAATAAACTTTCATTGATATAAGTGATTAATTAGCTAATATTTAGATAAATACTTATTATAATAAATTTGTATCTGTTAGATGAGTCCCATAAAACTATCCTAATCACATTTGCAAATATTTTTATTTATTAAAAAAAAAACCTAATATCAAAGTGGAAAGTTATATGGGAAAAATTAATTAAGAAAATAAAAATAAAAATAAAACATCAACCATGTATTAAAATGATTTTAAAGAGGAATCATATTAATATTTACAAATGAGAATGGTCACTTATAAAAAAAAATATATAAATACCAATGTTTAAAATCAATTTTAATTTTTGATAAGATTTTTTTCTGTTTATTTATGATATTAATTTGTATAAAAAAGTTTATAATAATATTTACAAATGTTAATTTTCACTTCATAAAAAATATATACCAATATTTGAAATCAATTTTAATTTTTGACAAGTTTATTTATTTATGATATTATTTTTTATCAATTTTTTTTTAAAAAAGAATCATATTAATATACCAATTATCACTTCATTTAATATTATCTATCAATGTTGAAATCAATTTTTATTTTTGACCATATTGAAATCTATTTTTATTTTTAAAAGAATTTTCTTGTTTATCAATAATATTATTTTTATTATTTTTATTTAAAAAAAAAAATTATTTATTAATAATATTATTATTTTTTTTACATATATGTTTATTAATAATATTATTATTTTTAATTTAATTATTTTAATTTTTAAAAGAATTTTCTTATTTATTAATAATATTTTTTTTTAAAAGAATATAGCTAATTAAAGAGACCTTGGCCATCAAAAAGGAATGCTAGTGAGTTTATTGTTTGATTATTATTCTTTAAGAGAAGAGTTGAGCCACCAAGCTTAGGAAGGAGAAGGAGCCATCATGTTAAAATTGACCACCAGATTATATACATAGGAGAACGACAATACCTATTGCGAAGGAGCTACCATGCCTCTCAACTGCAAAGGAGTTGTCATACAACAAATTGTGAATAGAATATACACCTTAAAAAATCGGTGAAATCAAAAGCTGTAGAGAGGACTGTAGAGAGGACTGTGGATAGAAATGCGTAAACAAGCTTGTAGGAGTAGAAGAGAAGCCACACAGAAAACACAGAGTTTGGCGTAAACAATAAGTTGCTATTTTTATCTTTCTTCATTTTTTTTTTTGGGCATAAATGTATGTGACCTTTTGCGTTCCATTAACTATGTTTCTTAATTTTTTTATTTTTTTTAAAGCATAAATGTATGTGGCTTTTTGGCTTTCATTACATATATTTATATTTATTTTTGATAGTGCATATAAACAATAAGTTGCTCACATATTTGAAAAGGATATATGTTTAAAGGAGGAATATACTTAACAAATATATACGATATATGTTTAAAGGAGGAATATATTTAACAAATGTATATTCATTATATATGCTTTTTGATAGTGCATATAAACAATAAACCTGTTTGAAAAGGATATATGTTTAAAGAAGGAATATATTTAAGAAGTATATATGTATGTATTAATATGAAAATTTGTTTTATTTTCAATAACATATAATTTTTTTTTATTTTCTTTTAGTTTAGTTTAGGATATATATGTTTAAGTTTTTTATATTAAAGGATATAAGTTTAAGTTTAAGTTTTTTATATTAAAATATATATGTTTAAAGGATGAATATACTTAATAAATATATATCTATTACATATGTTTTTTTGATACTAAGTTGTTGACATGTTTGAAAAGGATATATGTTTAAAGGTCGAATATACTTAAGAAATATATGTGCAAAGATGATTTTAAGGATGGAAAGTTATTTTAAAATGTAGAAACCTTGGAGAATTTTATTAATCCTTCATATGCCAAATATAAATGATTGGCGATATTTTTGTAAAAATATTCAAATTTCTAAGGATTTTATATAGTTTTTATAAAATTTTGGTGATTTTTAAGGTAAAATAATTTTATCCTATAGAATTTGGACTAATCATTTTTAAAATAACTAATCTCATTTTTGGAAAAACCATAGAAAATTAGCCCATGAACTAAATTTAGCCCCTAAAATTATCCTGTATAATGTATTAATATGAAAATTTATTTTATTTTCATTAAGTTTAAGTTTAGAGTTTTCAATGTTGTTTCTAGTAGATAGATGTAAGTTTTAATAGATAAACCCCACAACTATAATATTATTTTAAAGAACTAGGAAAACATCCTAGATGGATATATTGAAATAGATAGATGGAGATATTCTTATAGGGATATTTGATGTTCAACCTTGTATCCACTTTTTTTTATATGCAATGGAGAAGTCTTTATACTTGTGCTTTATCAAAACAAAGGATCATAAAAAGACATGATATTTTCATAATTTAAGAGGCCTAACACTTAGCAAACAAGGAGGGGATCAAGTATAGGTGATGTTCAACATGAGTTATTGTCTAGATAGCTCAGAGTTTGTTGATCTCACAAATTATTTCTTAATAATGAAGTTATGAAACATTCATATGGATTATTATTTAAAAATTTAAATAAGATCTGTAATTTCAGAGTTCCATAAGTTATGAGATAGATTAATAGATCCTTATTTAATCTAAAATATAAAACTTACTAAATGTAATAAAATCATTCTCACATAATTGACTAATAAAATAATAATGATATAATTTAAATAAAAAAGTTACATTATACAAAACATAACTTCAATGTCAGTGTAATGAAATATACCTTTTTACATGGCTTCATTGAAAATTGAAAATGTTAACAATATTAACATACTCATGTCTGCAAACCTTCTTCTTATAACTTTCTGCTTATGTATTTGCAAGCCTTTATAATTATTTGTATGTAATGTAACTAGTATATGGCATTTAAGCACTAACTATATATTACTATATATATAGCCTTTATAATTATTTGCATGTAATGTAACTAGTATATGGCATTCAAACATTAACTATATATTACTATATATATAGCTATAGAAGAGACCCACATGTTTCATTTGCTATTTGACATGTGAAAAAACCTAACCCTAATTTTTTGACAGAAGCACAAACATTCCACACCCTAGGGACTCCAAGGAATCTTCCTTTGGTTATTCACTTCCTCTACGCTATCTCCCTCATTGACTCCTAGTCCATACATTATATCTGCAATCCACCTTTATCGTTAGATCATTTGCTCTATTTCCCACACATATCACAATTGAATATGACATGAAATACTATGCTAGAAATATAGTAACATTTTGTGTAGGATATTTGGCCATATGGAACATAACTGACATGGTTGAATGATGTTACAATGAAGAAACATAAAATAATTGGGGCGACTAGATGGTAATGGTTAGTTCTGCCACCCCGGGTCACCATTTCTCAGTGGGTGATTAATATGTTTGTGTATGGAGGTGCCTAGGTATCTTCCATCAATTAAAAGATTTTGATTTCTACGTGGATTATCCGATTTCTCCAGCATGTTTTGAGAAATAATTGTTTAAAATGATCATAAGGTTCTCATTGAATGGGTAATATCTCATTGGTAGAATGCCTCTTAATAAGAAATTAGGTCGTCATTGTGTGAGATACGAGTGCATATTAATATGTTTCCATTAATCATTATACTATTAAAGAATGGTTTATTTAATCAATACATGAACCAGAGAATAGTATGACTCATAAATGTATTGATCACTCCAAAAGATAGAGAAGAAACCTATGCAAAGTCTCATAAACAGAATTGAGGTTGAGAAAAAAAAATATAATTCTGCACAAGTATATATGTTGGTGAAGTGAGTGGGCTATGCACCCACAGATTATGGATCAGATGGTATCAAAGCAGATGCATCTTTAATGGAGACACAACTTCCAAAACTTTGAACAAAATAGTACAAACTACAATTTGGGAAAATAAAGAAGAAATAAGTTGGGATACTTGAGGGCTAACAATGTTGAGCTTTGAGAAGAGAATGAGAGATTGAACGCAAAGATTAATATGTTTAATGAGAGGATGGTACAGATGGATAAGAACATGGATACTTTTGCCAACTTTCTTCCATTGCTCAAGAAGAAGTTTAAATAAGGCCAAGACTCCTTGAGTGCAGTAAGGACATATTGGGATAGGGAAAAAGCACATCTTGTATACCTTGGTCGGAAGGTCATCCAGATGGATAACTGGCAAGAGGATAGGTTCATGTAGATGATGACATAGTTGAAACATGATTTGGTAGAGATGTAGAAGGCCTTGGTAAGGCTTCAAGTAGTTGTCAAAGATAACAAAGGAGGAATAAAATATCCCATTCTCACTACAGATGCTAGCACCATGACTGAGACCACCTTGGTAAGCTCACCTTTCATAAATGTCTCTAAAGAGAGACTCAATGATTTTGAGAAGAATACCAAAGGTATTGGATCTAATATTATAAAGAAAATGTGCTATGATAGACAAGGGATAGGAAAGAGGATACAAGGCATATTGAGCCCCATTATAGTCACTCCCTTGGTCAAGCATAAAGGCATAGGATTTGATAGAAGAAGTTAAAATTACATCATGACAAAGATAATTTTTGTGAAAGAAACATATATGTCAAAGTTGTCTTTCTCATCACGAGACAAAGTAGCATTGGTAAATGAAGGTGGCATCACACTACCACCTAAGCCTTATTTTGGTAGATTGAAAGAGAGCAACAACCCAAAGAGTTACCATACTCATCCCACACCTTCACTCAGAGAAAAACTAATCAAAGAAAGAAACAAGAAGAAGAAGTCAAGGAGGTCCACGTCAAACAAAAAATTTACTGTTTGTCACTACTTCAATAAGAGAGTACATACCATAAACAATTGTTGGTATGAAGAGTCATGGTATTTTTGCAGAAAGAAAGTCCATTATGAGGTATCCTTTTGTAATAAGAAAACCATGTTCTATAGGCCTGATTGATTTCATAAGTGGAATTGAAAGAAGATTTATCCAATCCAAAAACATACATAGAGGCACGTGGAGAGGACGAGTATGTCAAGCATCCCTTATAGAAACCATGATGATTTTCTCCACCACTACAAGTTGAGTGTACATTGGGAAGAGAAATGTTAGAAACCATGATGATTTTCTCCACCACTACAAGTTGAGTGTACATTGGGAAGAGAAGTGTTAGTGACTTCACCCATAGTTTCACCCCATAATCCACACAACCAAGAAAATTGTGTGGAGAATGAAGAGTATAGGAGGTGAATAGCTTATTGTACATCAAATTTAGGGAGAAGATGTGGTCCAAGGGGAGATAGTAACACAAAATGTTTGCATCACTATCAAAGAGGATAGCGGGTGGATGCCAACAACTAAGGTATGACCATTCCAATGGCTACCTTCAATGCTCCAAAAGAAGTTTTTCTTCTGGAATACGTGCTAGAGACTAATGCATGGGGTCAATGACCTTGGAGGGAGGAATTCTTGAGAACTCCATGTTGTGACTTGAAAGCGTGTGAAAGAGAGTTGTTTCCATTTCATGAAGAAAATAATCCTAGCAGAGGAATGTAACCACCATTTTTGGAGTTGTTGTGTTATAGTAGCATGTTGGGAATGAACAAAATAGCATTCGACTTGTATTAATTGGTATATGAGCTAGATTCTACCCAAGTCAAATAGGGATATGGGAATGAGTTTTGATCCTATGGTTTGGATTTGAAGATTTCTCAAATTTGAGAGTTAGTGAGAATGTTGTTGCACTGCGATAATAAGTGAGCCAGAATTAGAGCTAGATCCATAGTCGATGACCACAACCAATATCCAGAGCCATCACCCAAAGCTATATATAGAGTTAGATCTATATAAAGGAGCTAAAATGAGAGCCACTTTCCATAGTAGAACAAAACACTAATCTATATTGGTTTCCTTGAGCTTTTGGAGACTAGAAAACCTCTCAATGGGGAGGTGTGATCTGAAATGGATCCAGACTAAAAAGTGGATAAGACACAGTACATGAAAAAAACAAATTGACTATCAATCAACCCTATGAAATCCATGTAAAAAAATGCAAGTTAACCTGGAATAAGCCAAAGAAGGATGTAATTGAAAATTAAAAGAAAATTAAATGCAAATTACAAGGAAGCACATAAGAGAGAAGGATAAGGAATGGAAAATGAATATCCATGGATCTTGGCCTTCCATTACCCCCTAAATCTCCCTATTTCTTCACTCTCTCTCATTTCCAAAGGGGTTTTGTCCAAGGAGAAGGAGAGCATTGTAAAAACTTGCAGAAAGAAGATTATTGAGCATCATTTGCCTGGTTTTTCCATTTGGGTTCCAGACACTACGCTATGCATTTGTAGTTAATCCATGAGTTGTAATGAGATATATATATAGAGAGAGAGAGAGAAAATTTGGTCTACTGTGCTTAAAAAATGATTTTCCATTAACAATTAGTGAGAGACAACAACTATAAGATCATGACTATCCATTCTAACCAAGTTGTGAGATCAATGGATGTGATCATATAATTGTTGGAGGACTTTCCAAAATGAAATTTCTCTCTCACGAGGGTTGATTCTAAATTGTCTTGGGTGAATTTTCACCTTACCCTTGATGTGTAATTCATTTTCTAGGGTGTATCCATCTTTCTGGGTGTTTATATTGTTTGCTGAGACATTTTTCATCTTATCTGGACATCCTCACTTGTTGGGAATTTAAATTGGTTGCTAGGTCATCCTCATCTCTAATGGGTTTCTAATTCACTTATTGGGCACACCATCCACTATTTGTTTACTCACATGTCTTGTTGGGTATTTCTTTCTAATCATACAACGAATGTAAACCCTAGCACCCAAGAAATATTCCATGCACATTCATCTTGATTTCCATATAGTTGAGTATGAGCTATAGCCAACAGAGAGACCTCGTACTTTTCATTTTCTAGTTGACGTGAGAAAAAAAATAACCATGATTCTCTTAGGAGCGCCTCAACATTCCACACCCTAGGTGTTCCAAATAATCCTTCTTTGGTTAGACACTAACTCTACACTATTTTCCTCATTGGATCCTAGTCTATATGTTATATTGAGCATTCACCTTCATCCCTGGAGACTTTTCTCTATTTCTCACACATATCACAATTGAATATGATGTGAAATCCGATATTATCCATAGAGTAATGTTTTGTGCACGAGAGCTAGCCATATGGAACGTAGTTTTCATGGTTGAACATTGTTAGAGTGAAGAGACAAAAAAATACTAGGGCGACTACATGGTAATGGCTAGTTACGCCACCATAAGCCACCATTTCTTAGTAGGTGATTAATCCATTTGTGCATGGAGGTGCCTAGATATCTTCCATCAATTAAAATATTTTAATTTATACATGGATTATCTAAATGCTCGAGCATGTTTTGAGAAAGAATTGTTGAGCATGGTCCTAAGATTCTAATTGAATGGGTGATATCTCATAGGTAGAATGCCTCTTAATGGGAAATTAGGTGGTCGTTGTATGAGGTAGTAATAGGTAGAATGCCTCTTAATGGGAAATTAGGTGGTCGTGCATGTTTTGAGAAAGAATTGGTGAGCATGGTCCTAAGATTCTAATTGAATGGGTGATATCTCATAGGTAGAATGCCTCTTAATGGGAAATTAGGTGGTCGTTGTATGAGATAGTAATAGGTAGAATGCCTCTTAATGGGAAATTAGGTGGTCGTTGTATGAGATAGTAGTGCATATTAATATGCTATCATTATTCATTATATTAACTAAATAATGAGTTAGTAATCGATACATGAAACAAAGAATAGTATGACTGAAAAATGTATTGAGCACTCCAGAAAACAAAGAAGAACCCTATGCAAATCCTCATTACTCATTATATTAACTAAATAATGAGTTACTAATCAATACATGAAACAAATAATAGTATGACTGAGAAATGTATTGAGCATTTTAGAAGACAAAGAAGAATCCTATGCAAATCCTCATAGATATAACTAACAAAGAAGAACACTATGCAAATCCTCATAGATATAACTAAGGTGGAGAAAAAAATAAGATAGTGCAGCACAAACACAAGTATCTATGTTGATGAAGAGAGTTGGCTATGAGCCCCTAAATTACAAATCAACTAGTTAGATGGATAATGTGTTGTGTTACAACGTGTACCTTTGTTGTTTTGATAGTTGGAGCCACCTCAAGATTCTTAAAGCCTACTCGAGGGATTAGGATGCAATTCCCTTTATATCACTACTTGTTTCTCTTAGTAGCGAAAGGTATAATTTGATATTTGTTGGAGGCGAGGAGGATGAGGACGATTGAGGGAGTAAGGATCAAGTGTGAAGCTTTGTATCATATTTTATTTGTGTATGATGTTCTTTTGTTTTGTTTTGTCTTGGTTCTATGAGGGAAGGATATCGAATGCATGAATTAATACAACTCTACAATTTGGAAATGAGAATGGAGGTGAATGATACAATGTCACATTATTTACTTCACGTATGGATGATGAACTTAACTTATATTTTGAAAGGAATTTTCCTTTTTATCACTTGGATATAATTGAAATTATCAAGTATATGGGGTTCAATCTTAAGTCTAATAATTATGAAAAGGAAAATTGGTGGTGGTTGGTCTGCAAAATTGAGAAAAGAGTTACACTCTAATGGAATATATGGTTATCAAGAGGGGAAATATTGGTGTTAGTGAATTTTTTGCTACAAGCTATACCTTTTTTTTTGGCATACTTTAATACACATTCCAAAGGGAATTTTGGATAAAATAAGAAAGGTTTGTTTTAGTTTCCTAAAAAAAATTTGTTGTGTGTTCAAGTTTACTAACTATGTCAGGTGGAAGAAGTTGGAAGTTCCCAAATCTTTGAGAGAGTGGGGCTTAAAAAATATATATCTTTTTCAATGATCATTATATGCAAAATCTTTATGAATGGTACTCACTAAGGATAGTCACTAGACTATAATTCTTGTGAAGAAATATATGGTTCCTAGAACTAAAGTAGTCTAGATATGATAAATAACAAATCATTTAAGAATGTCTATAATTAGTGGAGGGTAGTGGAGGGTCATTTCTCAGGAATTCCAGTGATTTGATCTTTCCTAGCTTGGAATGTGGGGCAAGGGTCGAGGAGATCTAGTTCAGTACCTAAGAGAAAATGAGAGATTTACTCTTAATTTGCTTAATAATCCATAGGAAACAAAATTATGGAAGCAAGGCTAGTTGAGCTTAGTAGATTTGGATCTGAACGTGGCCATAGCAAGGTATTGGGAGATTTTTATTGCATAGTTAAGAAGGGAACATGTCCCACTTATTGAGATCACGGGTGAAGAGAAAATAAACATATTTCTAGGATATCAAATTCTGTCATATTTTCCATGAGAATAACCAAGTGGCAGATAAACTCTCAAAGGAACGTCTTGTTTCGATTGATAATACTTATGTCCTTCAATAATTTCATGAAGGTAATTATTCTATTTGCAGACACGATAGGCTGGAGGACTTTTAATGAGACTTCCATTTTTTCGATATGTAGTTTGAACTTCTCTTTCCAAGGGTTTTATGGTTATTATGATGTGAATGGATAGTTTTTGTTTTTTGTAATATTTTAGTGTCGTTTTCTTTGACATTTTTTAGAGGCTTAATTAGCTCAATTTTTTTGGGAATTCAAAGCCCTTCTGTTTGAGGTCCACATAGTGAGTGCATTGGGAATTTATATATGTTTCATGTTTCATGTTTAATTTGGGATTTTTTTAAAGTGTTGAGAAACTTTTGGTTTTTGTAATATTTAAGTGTCGTTTTTTTTGACATTTTTTTAGAGGTTTAATTAGCTCAATTTTTTTGGGGAATTCAAGGCCTCTCTATTTGAGGTCCACATAGTGAGTGCATTGGGAATTTATATATATAAGTTTCATGTTTAATTTGGGATTTTTTTAAAATGTTGATAAACTCATTTGTTTGTATTTCAAGGACCTTCTCTTTACAGGACATATGATCAATGCATTAATCACCTTATGGTTTTATTTTATATTCTACTTGAATATAGAATAAGGGTTTTTTTTTAGAAAATTTTCTTTTATCTATAACCTTTAATAAATAAATTGTAAAATAACTATTAATATTATAATAACCTAACCCTAAACTAACATAAATTTAAATTATAATGTAACATTTAAGAGTCTCCTAAATAATATGCTAGACATATTTGTAATTTTATAAGATCTAACTGATTCAGATTATTTTTTAGAATGAAATGAAAGAAGAGATATTAAAATCAAATACACATAAATATTGCTAGAAACAAAGAAATACAGTAATACATGAATTCTATTAATGAAAGAAATGTATAGAGACTATATCGAGTAAAAGACTTGCTAGAATTGTGGTAGATTATCTCGTAGAAGAGATGTGATGACTACTCGCATTTGCAAGAAGATGATTGTTACAATAGTCTCCAAACACCTTCTTAACATAAGTAAAATCCAAAAACCTAACCCCAGAAGATGAAAATCCAAAAGGTTTGCGGGCCCGATGGGGGTAGTTGATACGTCAACTTCCTAGCGCGTAACTTTTGCATATGATCTCCGTTTGGGGCACTCGATACACTGTTGGAAAGGTCTAACCGAGAAGAACAACTTTCACCTGGCACAAGATAGTGCCTCTAGTAGTCAATTGGGTCCCAAATCCCCAAAAAATGTCGTTTAGGTCCTCTAAATGACCCCGAAAGTTTGGGACCTGAAAAAATGTTGAAAGACTATTAAGTTGTTAAAAAAAATTTCGAGCCAGTGGAATAGGTGAGTGGCCACCGATATCCACCTCGATCACTAATACAAAATGTTGGTTTAGATATACCTTTATTTTTCAAATTTATCTTATCCAATGTATGCCATGGAATATTTGTGGGTAAATTCAAAACTCTCGTATAGTTTTGAAATTCTTCTCTATCTTTTATTTCTTACGGTATGTTTTGTCAAAGGTTTTGTCTTAAAATACAGCTTCAAGTAATAGCTTTTCACAAGCACGGATACCATTTATTATAGGTAAAATGCAAAGTTTGGGAAATCAACATGAGGACATTATTTTGTTCTCGGGATATTTGGGATATTGTATTTCATGCCTATATATAAAACAATTGATCACACAATCGAGCTAGCCTTAACCAATGATAAAAAGGATCAACTAAGAGATAGCATGAATAAGGATGCAAAATCACTCTATCTCATCGAAAATGACTTGGATGAAAGTATATATCCTGAGATATCAACAACAAGATTGTGAAAGACGGTGTGGGAGATTTTAGATACCAACTATTAGGGAATTACCAAGATAAATACAATCAAGTTGAGACATTACGAATTAATTTGGAGAATAGTAATATGAATGATTCAAAGCCAATAGATTAGTACATGAATCAATTCATGAACATAATAGATTAGTTAAGGATCAATGGTGAAGAGATTACACATCATAGAGTAGTAGGGAAGGTTCTCAAAACCTTTCCTAAGAAGTTTGATGTAATAGTTATAGTCATTGAAGACTCTAAGGACTTGACAGAACTATAAGTGGATGAGATACTAGAATACAATTTGGTATGCACCTTTCTTTATCTTGTTTGGTCTGAAAGTTGACCATTACTTTTCCAATGAATTTTAGAATATTGTCTGATCCCAACTTGACTTTAGTCTGTATTGAATCATCTAGACCTATGATTAATATTTCGTCTCCTTTCATGTGATTTATGCATCCACTATCTAACATCCAAATATCATTAAAAGTTTCTTGAGCAACATTACAAGTAAGGAATAATGATTTGTCATAGTCCCGAAAAGTGTTATAATAGTTTTCATCGTGTTTGTTGAGGCCAAACTTATTCTTCCTACATTCATGTGCATAATGACCTAGCTTGCTACAATTGAAAATTTTAATCTCGGATTTTCCATAACTCTAATTTTCCTATGAACTTATGTTGGTTTTCCCCTTAAATCTACGAGGATTTTGATCCAATCTTCTTTCTTGTTCAAAACTATATCTTTTGTTCTTGAATACATTTATTCTACCCCTCCCTATGGACGTTGATATGCCTATGCCTATTAAGATCGAAACCTCATATTTGAATTAATTTTCCATGGAATCGTCATACATGTTCATCCTGGATTCATGCGATAACAAGCACATGGACAGTTTTCCTAGAGGGGTGTCTTATTGAAAAAATACACCATTGGATCTGGTTCATACATATCTATGGGGTGCAATTCAAACCTAGACACTAGGAGGAAGTTATTCCTTCCTAACCTTCATAGATTATTACAACAGAAAGACTTGGGTGCAATTTCTTGCAAATAAATCAGAAAATGTTGCAATTCAAGGCAATGGTGGAGAAGTAAGGTGGTCATCATATTAAAGTGCTAATATCAGACATAAGAGGTGCATATGATTGAAATGTTTTTTATTATTTTTGTAAGCAACATGGGATCAAAAGATAGTTTACATCAAGGTATACACCTCAACACAATGGTATAGATAAAAGGAAAAACATAACCATTATGAATATGGTTAGAATCATGCTGAAATCAAAACATTTGTCAAATGATTTTTGGGGATAAGCAATAGCTTTCTCTATTTATGTTTTGAACAGATCTCCTAGTAAAATTGTGAAGGACAAAGTTCCATAAGAAGCATGAAGATATATGAGTTGCAGTGTAGCACACTTTAGATTGTTTGGTTGTGTGGCATATGCTCATGTGCCTAAAGCGTTGAGGAGGAATTTAGATAAAAAAGATGAAAAATGCATCTTTCTTGGCCATAATGATCATTCCAAGGCATATAATTGTATAATCTAGTGAAAAAAAAGGTGATAATCAACAAGAATGTTGAACTCAAAGAAGATGCAACATGGAATGGAATCATATACAAGACTATATCTTAATATTTATGGATAAACACTTTGTAGGAAGTTTGATGGGTGGAATTTCCACTCGAAACATTCGACATTTAAAAATTTCCTACATATTGTTTATCCAAAAATATTGTACAGATTATGATGAACTGTGAAAGTCTACAAACTCTAAGACTATACTGTTGGAGTAGTAATACCTCAAACAACATATCAATAAGAGGAGAGGATTTCAAAAGATCTCCAACAAGATACACAAACTCAGTCACCAATCAAAGATACTCCAACAAGGACTCCAAGAAATTTTGTTCAAGGTGAGTCATCTAGCCTGGTAGCCCAATCTACTCCTACTTCTCAATCAAGCAGTGAATACGATCCTACAATTTCGTTCCTAAGGTCTATAAATACTAGAATTTTAAAAGAAATATATGAATATCTAGATGTGCATTCAAATTTGCATTGTTTTCTTCTCAACCACATGTTTTGAAGAAGAAATTATAGAAGAAAATTTGGTCCAAGAAATGGAAGACTAAATTGATTCTATAGAGAAGAATGATACATGGGCTCTAGTGTAATTACCAAAATATAAATATTGCATCATTTTAAAATGGGTTTTCAAAACAAAATTTAACGAGAAAGGAAAAATTGAAAAGTACACAACTAGATTAGTAGAAAAAGGTTTTTCACAACAACCTGCAGTAGATTATGGTGAGACCTTTGTGCAAGTTTCAAGGATAGAAATAGTTAGAGTTTTCTTAGCCATAAAAAGTGGAAATTTTATCAAATGGATGTGAATACAACATTCTTTAATAGTATTTTAGAAGAAGAAGTATGTGTGGAGCAACCACTAGGATATGTGATAAAAGGACATGAAGATAAAGTCTATATATTGAATAAATATCTCTATGGGGTTAAGCAAGATCCCAGAGCTTGGTATAGAAGGATTGATTCATATTTGATTGATGATAGATTTAACATAAGAAGCAATGATCCCACATTGTATACAAAGGTTAATAAGCAAGGTAAAATATTGATTGTTTTCTTATATGTTGACGATATTATCTTTGCAAGAAATCTATCAATGTACATGTTTAAAGCAACCATGAAACAATAATTTGAAATGATTGATTTGGGGATAATGAGATATTTCCTTGGTATTGAAGTTCTTTAATCAGATTCATGATTTTTTTCATTTCAAGCAAGGTATGCCATGGATGTGTTGAAGAAGTTGAGGATGATGAATTGTAAACCAACACCAATTGTAATCACAACAAGGAAAAAGATCTGCAAAGAGGATGTGAGACCCAATGTAGGTCCAAATCTATTCAAGAGATTGGTTGGCAATCAAATTATTATCACTATGCTGCCAATTTGATTTCTTGGTTTATGGAGTCTCCAAAAGATTCACATTTGCAAGTTGGAAAAAGAATTCTGAGACATATTGCTAGAACAACAAGATATGTTATATTATATTCTAGCATTAGTAATGATTTCTGGATTGGATAAAATTACTTCAAGATATGTTTTCCATCTTGGTTCATGTGTGACTTCATGGGCATCCAAGAAGCAACCCATTGTGACGATTTCATTAGATGACACTACAAGGAAAATACCTTTTAGCAGAGGTTATAATGAAGGCTTCTAGTGTTGTAAAATTGACAAAAAATGTCAAAAAAACCTCTACTACAACATATGTTTTCGATAGCGGATGTTTTTGCGGACACTATAATGAAACTTGATTATAACTAAAAAAATATGGGTGAATGAAGGTGTTAGTGGATGTTTACAAATTAGTGAATTTGTATGAGGAACATGCACCAGTGTGTACATACACGTACCGCACAGGTGTTGTACACTTAAAGTCAAGAACTAGGGCACTAAAATATCTAAGCACTGGGGCAGTAAAATATTTAAGCATCAAGGAATTTGTCTTATAAGCACCAGGGCTTTAATAGTAAAACACACCTAGAGAATTAAAAATAATTAAGCACTAGGGATTTATGCTTAGAACACATCGTTGTGTTATTAATAATAAGACACCAATTCTATATAAAATAATAAG
Source organism: Picea sitchensis (assembly GCA_010110895.2). Classification (NCBI taxonomy): domain Eukaryota; kingdom Viridiplantae; phylum Streptophyta; class Pinopsida; order Pinales; family Pinaceae; genus Picea; species Picea sitchensis. The sequence continues at coordinate 67,749 of SNQJ01S0055559.1, forward strand.
AACTAGAAAGTTACCTGGAAAAACCTCCCCGGATGCATTAAAAATAGAAATCACCGGTGCTTTTTAGTAAAATACAAGCGTCAGTGTTGATAAATAACACAATATTTCGAGTGCATGTTAATAACAGAAACACATTGGTTCTTCTTAATAATACTAACACATGAGTGCTTATTACTAACACAAAATCACACGTGCTACGTATAATCTTAATGCACCGAAGACCAATTTTTTAATATAATTTTGTGATATTAAATAAATATTGAAACCAATGCTAATTGATTACATAAAATCACAGGTGTGAATTTCATATGAAATGAATTGGTGAGTTTTAATATTAAATACGTCGATGAGATTAATAATTAAAATACATCGAGAAACATCGACCTCTAATAATGCAATTATTGTTATTTTTTAATCCATTATTTATAAAAAATTTAAATATATCTTATATTTTGATTAGTGAATTTGGATATGATTTTTGGATTAATTTGTTATATCATCATATTTTTCATCTATTCATTATAATGTTTAATCATACATATATTTAATCGACAATGTAACATTTCATAGTGACATTTGACAACACAATAGAATAAATTAAAACAAATTTTATCATATGAATAAGAGGGTCTTTGTCATATAAAATGGGACACTTATTGGTAATCCATTGTCTTTAAATTGGGACAGTATGTCCATTGCATTAAACAAAAATGTATGTTTTTCACAGAAAATTATTTAAAAAAAATACAATTGCAGCTTGCATTGATATCCAAATATATTGGTCATCATTTTTCACTGGAACTGTTGTTAGTGCTCAAGATACTTCCATGCCTTGGGTTATTTTGTTGGATGTTTGGTTGATTTCCTTGATTGTTTTGTTCTTCTTCAAGTTCCATATACAAACATAAAAATAAACTGTAATGAGTCTATCTACATTGGTGAGAATAATGAAAATTGAAATAAATAATATAGATGAATGTAAATTGAAAACAAACATACCTGTAAAGAAAAAATTGACTCATGAATCATACACATATGTTCAAAATCAAATATCATGCCTTGTTTCAATAATTATTCTCTTGTCTTAGTTCCATACTTTGTTTCTTGCAAGTTTTATAACCCATAATAAATCATATATTTAATATAAAGTATTATTTTTGTTTCGTTAATTATAAAATGATAGAAGTAAAAAAACAAATATTATACTTACAAATTCCACAATTAATTTTTGATATGCCTGCATATACTCACAACCCTTAATTAACCCAATGTCAATCAATCTTTCTAATGGCTCTTCTTTGTATGTTAGCACCTGTTTGAAGATATTGAAGGATGACAGTTGTAAAACAACTTAAAATATACAAAAAAAGGCTTCAATTGTTATAAGGAAATAACAGTTACTCATAAACTTTGCTATCAACCATTTTCTTCCTTGTCATCCATTTTTATGTGCATAATGAGTTCCATTTTATTTTCTTTTGTGTAAGAGAATATTTGAAAATGAATATATAATTTTAAATTAATTATTTGTACCTAATAGAAAAATTCAATAATTACATACATTTGAAGAAAGTTGTTGTTGAGATAGCTCCTCCTACGATGCAATTATGTCCATTTCTTTGACCATCTCTTTGTACACATTTTTGGAAATTCTTACTGGCATATTTCGGATATCAGCTCGTTGGTCCTCTGGGATTTTCATAATTTTTGTGAAAAAATAAGATGACAATAAAGTATTTTTATATTGATATATGAAAACTAAATATTACAGAATTGATATATTAAAAAATGAATACTTTGTAATATGTATATATATATATATATATATATATATATATATATATATATATATATATTCTAAAAAAGTGTTTTTAGGATTATTACTTTTTGAATTATTTTTTTTGTTGTTGTTTGTTTTTTCTATTGCAAGAATGAGAGGTCTCATTTACCATTTCTCTGGAAATGTTTCCTATAGTTTAAATATAACTTGGTTCTTGGAATCATTTGATTGGTTTCTATATTGTAAGTGGAAAGTACATCTATACATTCGTTCCACTATAACCTTCATAGTTTTGTAAATTGTTTCCCCCCTTTGATTAATCTCCAACACCACTCCATCAGAGCTAAGGACCAATTCATCATCATTTACATCTTCTATATTAATTAATTTTGTTTTTCTATGATGACATTAGGTTCCCTCTTTGTTGGTGCCTGCAAAACATTAAACATATAATGTGAATTAATAGATTGTTTGAAACATGCTATATAATATTCCTAACTATGTTATTAATGAAAATTAAAAAAATAAAATTATATTGAATAGTATTTTTTCATTCACCTAATTCATCTGTATGTAATTTTTCCATCAATATTTTACACTCTTCTGCAGTTAGATCATAAATAATATTATCGAGATTCCTTATTTTGTGGCCCTGCATGATACACACTAACCAATACATATTAGTTAAAATTACATATAGTTCAACCATATTAATTTTGTATATAATTTACAAATATTATTATTATTTTTATTATTATTATTATTTATTTTTATTTTTCGGATATGTCATGATTGTGTCAACCATAACTTTTCTTATTTGATCTATTCTCACTCACATTTTTATCAATATACAACTTGTGCCATTCAATACATAAATTATTAAATATATTTTATAAATAAGTCGCATAATTTTTCAGCGAAAAAAAATCGTTGTAGCTAGTGCACTTTTTAAATATAAAGCACCGGTGTGTTTATTACATAAAATACACTAGTGCGTTCCATACAACAAAACACACGG